>CANJKZ010000072.1:610000-832500 GCA_947471745.1 Closterium sp. Naga37s-1 | reverse complement strand
AGGTAAGGAAGGCAGGTCTGGGAGGGTGGGAGCGGTAACAGCAGCTGAGGAGATAGTTGTGGGTTCTGCGGTAGAGGAGGTGGATGGGCTGGGAGGAGGGGCAGGAGGAGGAGGAGAATTAGGAGGAGAGAGAGGAGGAATGGGAGAGATGGGAGGGGCAGCATCAGCCGGAAGAGCAGCAGGAGCGGCAGGAGCAGCAGCAGGAGAAACAGGGGTTCATGCTGTTCATGCGTCGACTCAGAAAGTGAGGGTGGCAGAGGCCATAGCGCGAATGAGCCAGCAGGAGGTTCGGGCGGCGCTGCGGCAGGTGCGGTTTGGCACGAAACTGCAGGGGCTGGTCCGGGAGGAGGTGGGGCGGATGGTGCGGGCGAACAGGGAGGCTCGGCTGCGGGAGATTGCTAGGCTGCTGGGGGAGGATTATCCTCCTCCTGCTGCTCTGGGTGTTGCGCCTTTTACTCCCAGGGCTGTGCCTCTCACTTTGAGTGATTCAACTCCTCCCCCTGCTGCTGCTCCAAGTTTCATGCCAGACAAGGACCTGCCCCCCCTGCTGCCGCTCACAAGACGGGAGGACGAGCAGGAGGAGGGAGGGGAGGAGGGAGGAGGGGATGGGGTGCGGATAGAGAGATGTAGTGGTGGTGATGCTGGTGATGCCTCTGGGGTGGTGCTGACGCCCAGGGATCGCCTCAAGCTTCGGATTCATCAGAAGATGTTGCGGCTTGCGGACTTTCAGGTGTGTTTTCAGGTGCCCAGGTAGAGTGTTTTCAGGTGCCCAGGTGGAGTGTTGTTAGGTGCTGCGACTCTATTTGCAGCATCTACTCCAGGTGTTGTTAGCAGATATTCGGAAATTTCTTCCAGTGAGCTGCACTAGCTTAGGAATAGGTTTAAGCAAGTAGGAAAAGAAAAGAGCTTCGGACATGTCCGAAGACCTCTATTTGCAGCATCTATTCCAGGTGTTGTTAGGGTTAGGGTTTCGAGTTTTGGTGCTGCGACTTGTTCGCACGAATTCTTGTGTCTGATCTCAATTTTGAGAATTCTCAAAAGTTACTTGTGTCTTATCTCATGCAGGCAAAAGTTAGAAGGGAATTGGTGGCAGAAGAGCAGGACATTCAATTCAAGCCATGCCCGACCACCGTTACCTCTCCTTACTCAGCTGGATGTCACTTTCATGCTCGTAAAACCTGTTCTTCCTCCCTATTCCTTCCCTTTCCGTGCTTGGATGATACATTCCATGCAGGCGAAGGTGAGGAGAGAGCTGGTGGCAGAGGAGCAGGAGATTCAAGCCATGCCCGACCGCCCCTACTGCTCCTTCCTCCGCTGGGCCCACCGGCAACGATGCCGCACCGCAACCCTTCTTCCCGTTCTACACTTCTCAAAAAGCTTGCCAAAACTACCTCCCTCACCTCTCCTCTCCTCCCGCTCCCCCACTCCCTTCCCCTCCTCTCCACCCGTCCACGAATCCTTGTGTCTGGTCTCAAGCAGGCGAAGGTGAGGAGAGAGCTGGTGGCAGAGGAGCAGGAGATTCAAGCCATGCCCGACCGCCCCTACCGCTCCTTCCTGCGCTGGGCGCACCGGCAACGGGCCGAAATCGCCAAGTCGCACGCCGTGACGCGCCGCGCCGCCCGCGACCGGCTGCTCAAGGCCGTCTTCGCCGCCCGGCGGCAGATCCTCGCCGACCGCCAGCTGGCGGCGCGCGACGGGCGGGCGGCGCGGAATCGGCACGTAGTGAGGTTCCACGAGCAGGCGGCGAGGGAGGCGGCGAGGCGGCGAGAGGAGGAGCGGCAGAAGCGGGTGGAGATGTTACTAAAGAGTAACGATATGGATGCTTATAGAGCGATGCTGGAGGAAGAGAAAGAGAAGGCGGGGGTGGGGAAGGGTGCAAAGGAGAGGTTTGAAATGCTGAGCTCGTTTCTGAGCCAGACGGAGGAGTATTTGCGGAAGCTCGGGGGGAAGATCTGTGCTGCTAAGAGCGTTCAAGTGGTGGAGGAAGCTGCTGTTGCTGCTGCTGCTGAGGCCAGGGAGAAGGTGGGTGCTCTGAGGAAGAAGAGGGTTTGGGGTTTAGGGTCTGGGGAAGCTCGGAGGGAAGATCTGTGCTGCTAAGAGCGTTCAAGAGGTGGAGGAGGCTGCTGTGGCTGCTGCTGCTGAAGCCAGGGAGAAGGTGAGATAGAGGGCGGGCTGGGTAAGTGGAAGCTGGGAGGGAAGATCTGTGCTGCAAAGAGCGTTCAAGAGGTGGAGGAGACAGCAGTGGCTGCTGCTGCTGAGGCCCGGGAGAAGGTGAGAGGGATGGGTGGGGTTATTGCTGAATTGAGTTAGAAGGTCGAAGGGGGGGTTGGGTGGGGTAAATGTTAAATCGTTTTAAAGAGTCAGGGAATAGGCGAGAGGATGGTGTTTTTGGCTCCACTTCCCCCAGTCACTCCTCCACCTCCACTCGTCACTCCCTTCTTTCTCCCACAGGTGACTTTTGAGTCGACTCAAAAGTCAGCCCACTTCCCCCAGTCACTCCTCCACCTCCACTCGTCACGCCCTTCGTTTCTCCCACAGGGCATGCGAGGAGGAGGTGGAGGCGTATGTTCAACGGGTGGTGGCCGGCCTGTCACGTAACGACGGTCCCTCCCTCCTTGTACTAATGAACTCTCTTCCCCCACCACCCTCTCTCTCCCACAGGGTATGAGCGAGGAGGAGGTGGAGGCGTATGTTCAACGGGTGGTGGCCAGCCTGTCTCGTAACGACGGCCCCGAGGGAGATGAGGTTGGAGGAGAGACAGGCGCGGCTGCTGTGTCCAAGTGAGTTGAAACACTGAAGTGATTCTTGTTTCCTTGTTTACACCCCTTACTGGGATGTCTCACAACGACTGTCCCGAGGGAGATGAGGTTGGAGGGGAGACAGGAGCCGCTGCTGTGTCCAAGTGCGTGAGAATCTGAGGGGTGGCTTCGTTTTTTGTTTGTTTGTTTGTTTGTTCTGGAAAAGTACTGAAAAGCTGCTAGTGACGTGGTTGCGTTTTTTTTTTTTTAGATATATATATTTTTGGTGTGTCTAAAAGTATTGTCTTGGGCATGACCACCTGCCTCATCCCCCTTGCTATTGTCACATCCATTCAGGTACTACAAGCTGGCTCACTCGGTCTCGGAGACCATCACCCACCAGCCGTCCATGCTGCGCATGGGCACCCTCAGGGAATACCAGATGGTGAGTAGGATTCGTGCTGGGTTTGAGTTGGAAGTTCCACAAGGCTGTTATGCTGTGGGTGGGGAGACAGAATTTTCCAGAGTAAAATTCCTGCAACCGCAGTATATCAACTTCTTGATTTTTCAGAATTCTCATTATCAAATTCAGTTTATCAACCTTTTGACCTCCCAAGTGTGAATCCATCTTTTCCACTCTCCTTCTCCCTCCCTGCCCCTTTCTCTTTTGTACGTAACCGTATGTGTAACCCTATCTCCCCTCCCACTCCCCACGTAACCTTATACTCCTTATTCAGGTGGGGCTGCAGTGGATGGTATCACTCTACAACAATCACTGCCACCCTCTCTCTCACCTCCTACTCTCTCCTCTTACTCCCTGTGTAACCCAATATCCCGTTGAGTGGTAACCAGGTGGGGCTGCAGTGGATGGTATCACTCTACAACTATTGCTGACACCCTCTCTCTCACCTCCTGCTCTCTCTCCTCCTATTCTGTGTGTTGCAACCCTATATTCCATTGATTGGTAACCAGGTGGGGCTGCAGTGGATGGTATCGCTCTACAACAATCGCCTCAACGGCATTCTGGCGGACGAAATGGGCCTGGGGAAGACAGTGCAGGTGGGTGCAGTGCGGTGCTCGTAGGTGCAATGCGGCGTGTGAGTGAGGGAGCGAGTGAGGGAGTAAGGGAGAAAGTGAGGGAGTGAGTGAGGGAGCGAACGAGTGAGCGAGTGAGGGAACAAGTGAGGGAGTGAGTGAGGGAGCAAGTGAGGGAACGAGTGCTGTTCATTTCCGTTCCCCGCCCATCTCCCCCCACCAGGTCATGGCCCTTCTCGCCTACCTGATGGAGCACAAGAGCAACTACGGCCGTCATCTAATCATCATGCCACCCTCCACTGTTGCTGCGCTCTCTTTTTACACCTGCCACCTTGCCACACATCTCACCCTCACAGGTCATGGCTCTGCTAGCCTATCTGATGGAGCACAAGAGCAACTACGGGCCGCACCTCATCATTGTGCCCAACGCCGTGCTCGTGAACTGGAAGGCAGAGCTGCACGCCTCCACCACTGCTGCCCCTTGACACCCTTACCCCTGCGGCTACCCTGCCACTCCACTCCTCTGCTCCCATCCCCCCCACCAGGTCATGGCGCTACTAGCGTATCTGATGGAGCACAAGAGCAACTACGGCCCGCACCTCATCATTGTGCCCAACGCCGTGCTCGTGAACTGGAAGGCGGAACTGCACGCCTGGCTGCCATCCCTCTCTGCTGTCTTCTATGTGGGAGGCAAGGACCAGCGCGCCAAGCTCTATACCAAGGTGGGGGGGTGCGGATGGGTTAAGGTGGGGGGCCGCCTGTGCCTGTGCGTGTGTGTCCGTGCCTGTGCGTGTGTGTGTGTGCGTGTGTGTCTGTGCGTGTGCGTGTGCGTGTGCCTGTGTGTGTGTGTGGGAGGAGAGAGAGCAAGGGCCCAACGCCGTGCTCGTGAACTGGAAGGCAGAGCTGCACGCCTGGCTGCCATCCCTCTCTGCTGTCTTCTATGTGGGCGGGGAGGACCAGCGCGCCAAGTTCTATACCAAGGTGAGGGGCAATGGGTGTGTGTGTGTTTGTGTGTGTGTGTGTGTGTGTGTGTGCGTGTGTGTGTGTGTGTGTTTGTGTGTGTTTGTGTGTGTGTGTGCGCGCGCGTGTGCGTGTGTGTGTGTGTGCACGCGCGCATGTGTGTGTGCGTGTGTGCGTGCGTGTGTGTGTGCGTGTGTGCGTGCGTGTCTGTTCTGTATGAGCGCATGTGCGTGCGTGTGTGTGTGTGTGTGCGTGTGTGTGTGCGTGTGTGTGTGTGTGTGTGTGTGTGTGTGCGTGTGTGTGTGTGTGTGCGCGTGTGTGCATGCGCTTGTGTGTGTCCAAGTCCTGCTATTTCTTCCCTTTTACTTCCCCCTTCCAATTCCCAACTCCCAGGAGGTAGCCCCGATGAAGTTCAACGTGCTGGTAACCACATTCGAGGTCATCATGCGGGACCATGCCCGTCCCTCTCCCTGTGCCTGCTGAGAGGACTTCACTCACATCTCCCGTTCTCCCTCCAATACCACCCTCTCTGCACCCCACTCAGGAGGTAGCCCCGATGAAGTTCAACGTGCTGGTGACCACATTCGAGTTCATCATGCGGGACAGGGTGCGCCTCTCCCGAGTGGACTGTTAAGGTTGGCTCATACACACTTCTTCCCCTCCCTTGCTCCCCTCCCTTGCTCCCCTCCATTCCCCAGGAAGTAGCCCCGATGAAGTTCAACGTGCTGGTGACCACATTCGAGTTCATCATGCGGGACAGGGCGCGCCTCTCCCGAGTGGACTGTTAAGGTTGGCTCATACACACTTCTTCCCCTCCCTTGCTCCCCTCCATTCCCCAGGAGGTAGCGCCAATGAAGTTCAACGTGCTGGTAACCACCTTCGAGTTCATCATGCGTGACAGGGCCCGCCTCTCCAAAGTAGACTGGCGCTACCTGGTGATTGACGAGGCGCACCGCATGAAGGACCGGGATTCTCGGCTGTCACGAGATCTGGACAGATTCAGAGTGCAAAGAAGACTGCTGCTCACCGGCACTCCCCTCCAGGTGGGTTTCGGGTTCTAGGGCTTGTCTTGTCTCTCCGGAGTGGACTGGCGCTACCTGGTGATTGACGAGGCCCACCGAATGAAGGACCGGGACTCGCGCTTGTCAAGAGATCTGGACCGGTTTAGGGTGCAACGGTGCCTGCTCCTCACCGGCACTCCCCTCCAGGCGGGTTTGGGGTTTGGGGTTCTAGGGCTTGTCTTGCCTCTCCAAAGTAGACTGGCGCTACCTGGTGATTGACGAGGCCCACCGCATGAAGGACCGGGACTCGCGGCTGTCACGAGATCTGGACCGGTTTAGGGTGCAGCGGAGGCTGCTGCTCACTGGCACGCCCCTGCAGGTGGGAAGGGGCTTTAGGGCTTGCATGGGCTGGGTGTCAGGGGTTAGGGTTTAGCATTCAGGGTTTAGGAGTTCTAAGGCCTCTCACGGGATCTGGACCGCTTCAGAGGGCATGGCCGCCTGCTGCTCACCGGAAAGCCATGCATGGCTCGCCGGGTAAAGGCTTTAGGGCTCTCTAGGGTTTGGGGTTTTCAGTTCTACGGCCCGTCTCTCCCCATATGCTTTCCCCTGGCGGAACGGCCCAAGGGAGCTCTGGTCGCTGCTCAACCTGCTCCTCCCAGACGTGTTTGACTCGATCAAAGCCTTCAGCGATTGGTTCGCATCCCCCTGTCCCACTCCCCAAGACCCCATGCTCTCCTTTCCCCCTTCCCGCATTGTCTCCCCCTGTGTGCGTTGCTGACCCCAACAGAATGACCTGCGGGAGCTCTGGTCTCTTCTCAACCTTCTCCTTCCAGACGTGTTTGACTCCAGCAAGGTTTTCAACGACTGGTTTGCTTCCCCTTTCCAAAAGGACACCAAAGGAGGCGGGGGAGGAGGAGGAGGAGGCGGAGCAGGAGGAGCAGGGGGGGCAGGAGGGGCAGCAGCGGATGAAATAGAATGGCTAGAGACTGAAAAGAAAGTGATTGTAATCCATCGTCTACACCAGATTCTCGAACCTTTCATGCTGCGCCGCATGGTGCAAGATGTAGAGGGAAACCTACCGAAAAAGACCTCTGTGGTGCTCCGCTGCCCGCTCTCTGCTTGCCAAGCCGCGATCTACGACTGGGTCCGAGCCACGGGCACGCTTCGGACCGACCCTGAGCAGGAGGCTCGGCGGGTGGCTGCGGGGAAGAGCAGCGGGAGTACGGTGCAGAGGTATGTGAGGGAGTTTGTGCCGGTGCAGAACAAGTGTATGGAGCTTAGGAAGGTGGTTAACCACCCATTCTTGACCTACTCCTCCTATGACCTAACTGTTCCTGCCCCTCCTGCTGCTGGTTCTGGTGGCTCTGCTGGTGCTGCTGGTGGTGCTGCTGGTGCTGCTGGTGCGAGTCCTTACGGTGCTTCCGATGCTGGTTACCCTACCGGCCCCTCTTTCTACAGCCCGGATGTGATCGTTCGCACGTGCGGCAAGTTTTATATCTTAGACCGAGTTCTGCTTAAACTGCATCGCACGGGGCACAGGGTGCTACTATTCTCAACCATGACTAAGCTTCTAGACCTCTTAGAAGATTATCTACGGTGGAGGAAGCTTAGCTACTGCCGGATCGACGGATCTACACCGTTGGATGCTCGGGAGGCTGCGATTGGCGAATTTAACAAGCCCGGGTCGGAGCATTTTGTCTTTTTGCTGAGCATTCGGGCGGCGGGGCGCGGGCTGAATCTGCAGAGTGCGGATACGGTGGTGATATATGATCCTGATCCGAATCCTAAGAATGAGGAGCAGGCAGTAGCGAGGGCGCATAGGATTGGGCAGAAGAGGGAGGTTTTGGTCATGTATCTCGAGGCGGTTACAGAGGTTACTGCAGCGCACTGTAAAGAGGATGAGATTGAGAGGAGAGGAGGGGGAGCGGGGGAGGGGGATGGGGAGGGAGGTGTGGGGGGAAGGAGAGAGGGGAGGTGGAGAAAGAGGAAGAGGGAGGATGGATTGGTGCAATCACCAACGTCTCAATCAACTGGAGCAGGGAGGGGAGGAGGAAGGGGGGGAAGGGGAAGAGGAAGGGGAGGGGGAAGAGGAGAAGGAAGGGGAGGAGGAAGGGAAGGAGGAGGGCGAGGAGGAGCAAAAGGGGGTGGGGGCGGATCACGGTACATTGGCTCCATAGAGACGCTAGTTCGCACCAAGATACAGCAGCACAAGATAGAAATGGCCGATGAAGTGATCAACGCAGGCCGGTTCGACCAACGCACGACACAGGAGGAGCGGCGGATGACTTTAGAAGCTCTGCTGAAGGATGTAGACCGGTACCAAGAGGCAGTTCCGGCTGTACCCTCCATGCGCGAGGTAAACCGGATGATTGCCCGCGGGGACGATGAGCTGGCGCTCTTTGATAGGATGGATGAGGAGGAGGAATGGCCGGGATTGGTTGAGGAGGCTTGGGAGGTGGTTCCTTGGCTGAGGGCTAATTCGAAGCAGGTGGCGGCTGCTGCTGCGACGACTGCCAAGCCTGCGCTTCGGAAACGGAGGAAGGCGGCATGTTCGGAAGAGGGAGGGGCGGAGGGAGGTTCGGCCGAGCCTGTGGAGGTGGAGGAGTGGAAAGAGGGAGAGAAATTGGGAGGAGAGGAGGAGGAGGAGGAAGAGGAGGAAGGGGAGTTCAAGAGCGGAGGGAGAGGGGGTAGAGGTGTTGACAGGGGGGAGGGAGGGGAGGTGGAGGAGGAGGGAATGATTTTGGGGGATGGGGAATTTGATGGGGGGAATGATGGGGAAGAGGAGGAAGGGGGTGAGGAAAAGGACAAGGGAGGAGCAGAGGCAATGGGGGATAAGATGATGGTGGGGAAGGAAGATGAAGAGGAGGGTGAGGAGGAGGAACAAGAAGAGGTAGAAGGATGGGAGCGTGTGGAAGGAAAAGAGGGAGTAGCAGCAGAGGAGGAGGAAGAGGAGGAGAGAGAAGGAGCGGATGTTCGTTGGGTGAGAGAGAGTGGTGGGGGGGAGGTGGGGGGTGAAGGGGAGGAGGCGGATGAAGGGGAGGAGGAAGGAGTTGAGAAACAGGGTAAGAGGAGGGTAAAAGGGGTGGTAGAGGAGGAGGTAGTTTTGGAAGAGGATGAGGAGGAAGAGGAGGAAGAGGAGGAGGAAGGGATATGGGTGGAGGGTGATGGTGAGAGGCTTGGGAAAGATGGTGGGGAGTTTGCAGGAGTAGGAGTGGGTGTGAAGGAGGGGAGGAAGGGGAGGGGGGGGAGAAGAGGAGGGTACGGAGGGAAAGAGTTGCGGAAGAGGGGATATAGAAAGAGGGTGGAAGATAAAGAGATGATGGAAGATGAAGAAAGGGTGGAGGAAAGGGAGATGATGGGAGATGGGGTGGGAGGTGCAGAGCTTAGGAAAGATGCAAAGCTGAGGAATGATGTAGAGGACTTAACTGGTGAGGGAAAGCGAGGGGGAAAGGAACGCCGCAGGTTTAAGCTTTCCAAGGGAAGTGACGGCAGGCTGAAGCTCTTAAAGGGAGTCCGTGAGGAGCTCAATAGAGGGGATGAGAGGGAGGAGAGAGGTGGAGTGGGGAAGGAGGGGAGGGAAGGATGGGCGGGGATGGGAGGGGTTGGTGCTGGAAGGAAAGAGGTAAGGGCTGAGGAGAAGGGTAAGAAGGAGAAGGGTGAAGAGGAGAGAGGTGAGCAGGGGAGGGGAGAGCAGGAGAGAGGTGGGCAGGCGAAGGAGAAGGAGCAGAAGAAGCAGCACCGGCACCACCACCACCACCATCGGCGCAAGCACAGTAGCGGTCACGGCAAGACGAGTGGGGCTGAGTGGCAGGAGGGAGAGAAGGAGGGGATAGTGGGTGGAGGAGAGGTTAGGAGTAATGGGAGGGAGAGGAAGGAAAGGATGGGTGAGGAGGAGGAGGAGAGGAAAGAAAGGAAAGAAAGGGAGGAGGGGAAGGAAGGGAAGGAGGGGAAGGATGGGAAGGAGAGGTGGAGGGATGAGGGGCGAGAGGAGAAGATTAAGCGGGAAGCAGAGCGCGGGAGGGGAGTGGAGATAGTAAAGGAGGGAGAGAAGGATGCAAAGGAGCAAGTAAAGGAAGGCAGAGAAGCTGTGAGGAAGGAGGGGATGGTGTCTGGGAAGGAGGGGGCGAAGGCGAAGCGGAAAGAGAAAGCGGAGAGGAAGAGAAGGGGTGATAAAGGGGTGGAGGTTGAGGGAGGGGGCGAGGGGGAAACGGCTGGGGAGATTCATGTGCTGGGTGGGAGGGAAGGGAAGGCAGAGAAGGGAGGGAAGGGAGGGAAGAAGGGAGTGACGGGAGGGGAGGAGGGAGGGGAGGAGGGAACAGCTAGGCCGGGAATACAGGTAGAGCCGTTTCGGGTTCCGCGGGTTGTTGCTTCTAAACGCGAGCTGCAGATCGAGAGCAAGTATAATAACGAGTCCAAGGGCGAGGCTTATAGCGAGTTGGCTCTTAAAGAGTCTCGTGCTGTTCTCCCGAGTCCCAGGGTGAGCAAGAAGAGGAGTGTAGCGAGTCTAGTGACGGGAGAGGAGAAGGAGAGGGGGCAAGAGAGGAAAGAGGACAGGAAGCGAGAAGAGGCAGAGGAGGATGATGATGAGGAGGCGAAGAGAGGGAAAGAGAGCAGGATGTTTCAGGAGTGTGTGAGGGATGAGCAGAGGAAGGAGGGGAAGGTGGTTGAGGAGAAGATGGGAAGAGGAAGAGAAGCGAAGGAAGAGATTGTGAGGGAAGGGGTTTGGAAGGGGAGGAGGGGCCTTGAGGTGGATAAGGAAATGAGTGGTCCTGTTGCTGATGCGGCTACTGCTGGTGGTGCTGGTGCTGGTGGTGCTGGTGGTGATTCTGGTGCTGCTGCTGGTGCTGGTGCTGGTACGGGGAGGAAGCTAGGACGGAAGAGGAAGCTGGGGGTAGTGGTTCAAGAAGATTCTAAGGGAGGGACGGTAGGGCCGGTAGGGACGGTAAGGGCGGTAGGGGCGGTAGGGGCGGCAGGGGCGGTAGGGGCAAGAGGAGCGGGAAAAGAGGGAATAGAGGAAGCGACGGGAAAGGCTGGGCAGAGGAAGGAAGGCGTGCAGGATTTGGCAATTGGGGAGGAAGAAAGGGAATATACTGGAAGGGAAAGGGGAGGAGGGGAGCAAGGAGATGGAGGAAGAGAGGAAGGATTAGACGGAGGAGAGATACGAGGAGAGATTGTGAGAGAGGGGGAAAGGGAGAACGAAGAAGAGGGGGCAGGCAGAGCAGAAGGGGAGGTTGGGGAGATGAAGAGAAGGAGGAGGATTTTACTGCCTGGTAGGGGTGGAGGGCGTAGGAAGAAGGATAAGCATGATGCTTTGGTAAGTGCTGGTTGGGGTGTGAGGAGGAGCAGGAGCCGCTCTGACCACCAGCAGAGTGCTGCTGGTATGAAGAATTTGGAGAGGAAGAGGGAGAGGGAGGGGGAGAGGGAGAGGGAGGAGAGGGGGAAGGAGGAGATGGAGAAAACAGCGGCAAGGAGAGCAGGAGGTGTTGAGAGGGGAGGTTTTACTGTTGCAGAGATGCTGAAAGGAGGGAAGAGGAGAGGGGAGAAATTGCTTCTGCCTGTGATGGCATGGGAAGGGGAAAGCGGAGTGGAGGAGAGAGCGGAAGAGAGCGTAGAGAAGGGAGAGGAGAAGAGAGAGGAGAAGAGGGAGAAGCAGCAGCAACAGGTGAGGGAGAAAGCAGAGGAAGCAGAGGCAGGAGGAATTCTTGTGAAAGGGGCGAAACAAAGTGAAGAACCTTGCAAGAGCAGCAGTAGTGACAGCAGCAGCATGGGCGGCGGAACCAGCAGCAAGAGGAGCTGCGACAGTGAGAAGAAGGCAGTTGAGAGCGGCAAGAAGGGCACTAGCAGCAGCAGTAGCGAAAACAGTAGTGGTAGCAGCAGTGACAGTGGCGACAGCAGCAGCAGCAGTAGCAGCGGTGCTGGCGGTAGCAGCAGCAGTGGTGGGCGCACTGGGGAGGGTGTAAGATTGAGGGATGATGTGAAAACTGGGGATGATGGAGATGTGGGGATGGGTGAGAGGCGGTACGGTGAAGAGGAAGAGGAGGAGCAAGTGGGGAGGGAGAAGGGGAGTGGTGGAAGGGAGAGTGGGGGGTGCAAATTGGAGGAGAGGGAAGAGAGGGAGGAGAGGGAGGAGAGGGAGGAGAAAGGAGCAAGTGAGACGTCACTAGGGGGACGAGGAGGCGTAGGGTTCCCTAAAGAAGGCTCGGAAGCTTATGTTGATAGGGATTATGCTTATATGGAGGATTTGGAGCAGAAGAAATTAGAGAATAAGGATGAGGGGAAGGGCGAGAAGCAAAGGGGAGGTGACGACAGGAAGGAGGATGAGAGGAGGGAGAGCGGGATAGGGCTTGAAGAGCCAAGAGTAGAGAGGGGTATGGAGGTCGATAAGGTGAAAGATGATAAAGTGAAAGGTGATAAAGTGAAAGGTGATAAGATAGAAGCTAACATCTTGGATAGAAGATACGGTTTGGCGGAAGAAGAAGGAGCAGAAGTTACAATGGATGTGGGAGGAGCAGGATGGAGGAAGGAGTGGGCTGCAGAAGAGGCGAAGTTAGGGAGTGGGGCAGGTGGGGAGAGTCGTGAGAAAGAAGAGCGGGTGACAGGACAGGACAGGGACAGGAAAGAGCAGGGACCGGAAAGAAAGGAGGGAGATGGAGAGGAGGAACGAGTGATGACGGGAAAAAAGAGAGGGGACGGGGAGGAAGGAGGGGAGGATAGAGAGAAGAGAGAGCGAGAGGAGGAAGAGGAGGGAGTAGGGGTAGGGAGAGGTAAGGAGATCGTGTTCGCATTGAGTGTTAAGACTGGACAGAGGGATGGGGACAAGGCGAGTGGGAGGAGGGAGAGTGGAAGGGAGAGTGAGAGGGAGAGCGGGAGGGAGAGTGGGCGGGAGAGTGGGAGGGAGAGCGAGAGGGAGACTAGGAGGGAGAGTGGGAGGGTTAGAGAGGGGGGTGATGGGGTGGTGGTTGAAGGGAAGAGGGTGGTGGAAGGCCATGGAAGAAGTGAGGAGAGGAGGAGGGACGAGAGTAGTAGGAGGGAGGAGAGGAGTAGTGAGGAGAGGAGGAAGGAGGAGACGAAGGAGAGAGGCAAAGGAGAGGAGAGTGAGAGAGGAAGAGGGGAGGTGGGGGATAGAGACAGAAGAGGGAGGGAAGGAGTGGTGGATAGAAAGGGAGAGGAGAGGGATGAAAGGAGAGACAGGGAGAGGTCTAGAGGAAGTGAGAAGGAGAGGAAACGGGAGGGGGAGGAAGAAGAGAAGGTGCGCAGGGAGAGGGAGAGGGAACGAGACAGGGAGAGGGAAAGGGGAATAAGGAGGGAGGGGGAGAAAGACGGGTTGAGAGAGGGGGTGGGGGAGAAGGGGAGGGCGAGAGGGGAGGAGAGGGAGAGGGAGGATCGTACTGTTGATGTGGGAAGCGAGAGGTTAAAGCAGGAGCATCGAGCTTTGGGGAGAAGAGAGAGAAGCGAGGCCGGGAGGGAGAATAGGGAGACTAGAGAGAGGAGAGAGAGCAGGGAGAATAAGGAGAGAAGGGGGCGTGAGAGACGAGGAGAGGAGGGGCAGTTGGAATGGGGAAGGGATGGGGAGCGAGAGAGAAGTAGAGGGCGGGAGAGGAGGGAGAGTGAGAGAAGCGAGGAGACGGGAAGGAGGGTTACTGCTGAGGGGAGTAAAGATAGCAGAGGGATGTTTACTGATGCAAAGAGAGACAGGGAGGAAAGGGAAAGCAGGGAACGAAGGGAGAGGCTGGGAGTTGGTGGGGAACGGGGAGAGGAGAAGCGGGGAGAGGAGCGGAAGAAAGAAAGGGGTGTAAAAGGGGTAGAGGGAGAGGAGGGAGTGGGAGGGAGGAGGTGGGTAAGCGATAGTGTTTTTCCAAGGCAGGACTCTAAGGGTAGAGAGGAAGGAGAAGAGGAAGGGAGGGCGAGGGGAAGGAGGGTGGATGTTCAAGAAGAGGGAGAGGAGGGAAGGAGGAAGAGAGATGTTGAGATTGGTGGTGGCAGAGAGAAGGGGAAGGATGGTGGGATGATGGTTTTTCCAAGGCAGGACTCTAAAGGTTGGGAGGAAGGACAATCGGAAGGGAGGGGGAAGAGAGATGCGGGGATTGATGGTGGTAGAGAGAGGGGGAAGGATGGTGGGATGGGGATTGCAGTAGGCTTGGTGGGTAGGGATGAAAAGGGAGGGCCTTGGGAGAGGCAGTGGAGTGAGGGAGGGGAGAGGAGAGGAAGTGAGGGAGGAGGGAGAAAGGGAGAGATGCAAGAGGGTGTGCAGGAGGGGGCGAAGGAGGGAGAAGAGGAGGGGGAGGAAGGGGAGGCAGAGGAAGGGGAGTGGGAGGAGGGAGAGGAGAGAGAGTGGGGAAGAGAGGAGGGATGGGAGGAGGGGAAAGGGGAGTGGGGAGAGGGGATGGAGGAAGGGGAGAGGGGGGAGGAAGGGGAAATGAAAGAGGAGGGTGCAATGCAGGTGGGACAGGAGCAATGGCAGGTGAATCGTAATCAACTGGAAGGAAGAGGAGAGAGGATGCAAGAAGGCAGAGGGGAGCGAGGGGGAGAGAGAAACGAGATGTTGGGAGGTGGGAAAAGAAAATGGGTGTGGAAGATTCAGGAGGAGACTGTAGTGGGAAGAGAAGGAGAGAGAGATCTGGCTGAACGTTTACCACCACCACCACCACCACCACCACCACCGCCGCCACCAAGAATGTCCCTTGCTTCTGGCTCTGCTGTTGCTGTTTCTGTTTCTGGTTTTGCTGCCGCTGGTGGTTCTTCTGCTGGTGCTGCTGCTGGTGGTGCTGGTCCTGGTTTCGCTGGGGTGCAATTGCTGCCGCCACCACCCCCACCTCCCGGCCCCCCACCAGAGAGCGCAGTGCGGTTGAGTGCGGTGGGGAGTGGTGAAGGTAGAGGACGAGGAAGAGGGAGGGAAGGAGGGAGGGGTGGGAGAGGAGGAAGGGGGAGAGGGAGAGGAGGGGGGAGGGAGGGAGTGGGGAGGGGAGGGCGAGGGGGAGGGAGAGAGGAGGGGGGAAGAGGGCAGGGGGGAAAAGGAGGGGAATTTCCTGGAAGGGGGATTTCAACACCGAGGGGTTTCCAGGGGAGGGATGAGAGGGACAGGTTCAGTGGCAGTGAGGTTCGGAATGAGAGGTTTGGCGAGGGTGAGGTTTGGGGAGACAGGTCTGGGGGGAATGAGGCTCGGGATGACAGGTTTGCTAACCCTCCGGGCTTCAGGTCAGGTTCGGAAGAGGGAAGGGAACCAGGAGGAGGAAGGTTCGGCACAGCAACAGCAGCACGTGCGGGTGGGGGGATGAGGGAGGGAGGAGGGATGAGAGAGGGAGGCGGGATGAGAGAGGGAGGCGGGATGAGGGATGGAAGAGGGATGGGCGAGGGAGGGGGGATGAGAGAGGGAGGAGGGATGAGGGAGGAAAGAGGGATGGGGGAGAGACGAGAGACGGGTTTTTCTTCCCCCCCACCATTACCGCAACTGCATCCCAATCACCCTTCTGCTTCCTCCCACCAATCCTCTCACCCCACTTCCCTGCCTCCTCATTCTGCCGGACCTATCTCTGGTTCGGCCGGACCTATGCCCCCTTCCGGACCAAGGCATCTCACGGAGCACTCACTCCCCTCCGGACCTCCTATTGGACCTATCCACTCTAGAGAACCTAACCGTTCTGCCGGACCTATGCATCCTGCTGGACCAATCCATTCTGCCGGACCTCCTCGGCCCGGACCTCCGCCGGCTGCCGGACCTCCTGCCGGGCCTCCTGCCGGGCTTGCGGTTCGGAAATGTGCAGACATGCTAATGCAGTTTAATGCCTCTCTGGATAGCAGAGGGCAGAGGATCGGAGATTACTTGTTGGATAAATCGGCAAGTCAAGACAGCGCAAGAAGCGGGGGAGGTGGGGGAAGAGGAGGGAGAGGAGGAGGAAGAGGTGGAGGGAGAGGAGGAGGAAGGGGGGGAGGGGAGATGGAGGGAATGGGGCTGATAATGGGAGGGGTGGAAGAAAGGTTGTTTTCAGGGGGGTACCAATCGGTGGTGCAGGTGTTTGAAGATGTTCGGATGGTTGTGGAGGGGTACTTGCGATGGCACAAGGGCAACCGAGAGGTGCGTTAGCTACACCCTGTCCTCCGCATCTTTGCAGCAACTTACCCCTGCCTTTCAATCTCCTTACTCGTCGCCTCTCCTCTGCCCCCCTCCCTCCAATTTTCTCTGATTATATACTTTCGGCAGGTATCAGTGGAGCTACATCACTTCCTCCGCATCTTCTCCCAGCAGCTAACCATTGCCTTCCACTCTCCATGATTTTCCTCTCACCCTCTCCTCTGCCTCCCCCTTTCCATTTCTCTCCTCCCCTCATGTGTGCACCTGTACAGGTATCAGTGGAGCTCCACCACTTCCTCCGCATCTTCTTTCAACAACTAACCCTGCTTCCACCTCTTCCTCTCCTCCTGTTTCTCCACTTCCTTGGTGCCTTGCAGGTATCAGTGGAGCTCCACCACTTCCTCCGCATATTCTTTCAACAGCTTACCTCTGCCTTCCCTGATGCTGACTGGCTCTCTGTGTCCGCCGGACCTCATTCCGGGCCTCACTCCGGGCCTCATTCCGGCCCTCATTCCGGACCACATTCCGGGGCCCATCCCGGGCCTAATGCCGGGCCTCATGCCGGACCTCATTCCGGAGCTCATGGTCCCCCGCACGGACCTCCAAATCATCCCCCTCATGCCTCACCCCATCCGCCTCCTCCCCATGGCCAACAACATCCCTCCTCTCACCCATCCCCTCACCCTCCCCCTCACATGCTCCACCCGCTCCCCTCCCACTCATCTCCCCATCCCCCTAACCATCCCCCCCAGTCAAGTCCTTATCCTCCCCATCCCTCGCATCCCCCCCATGCCCCCCATGCACCTGGCCCCCACGGTCCCCATCCTCCTCAGGGGCGCCAGGGTACTCACCATCCTTCCCTCGCCCCCTCCCCCCACCCTCGCAACCACACATCACCCCCCCCGCAGCACTTCCCGCACCCGGATTCAAACAGAGAGGGTTCCCTCCCCCCCCACCCCATGCCTCCCCTCCATGATTCCTCACTCCCCCACTTCTCGTCCCTCCCGCCCCCCCTCTCCACCTCCCACCCTCCCTCCCACCCTTCCTCGCACGCACCCCCTCACCGCCTCTCACTGCCTTCCACCGCTCCCAACCATCCCGGCACCCCTATGCCGCCTCCAAACCGGCAAATGCTGCCTGATAGGCAATCATTTCAGGACCGCCCTCCTCCCACCTCTCACCCTCCGTTTTTAGGGCAGCATGAGCAGCATAATCAGCACAACCTCCCCCAGATGCAGCCTCCACCACACAATCCGAATTTCAACAACCCTCCCTCTCACTTCCCTAGGGCTTCCGGCCCGGGAAGGCAGGGGTTTCCCGAGCCTGCAGGCCCGGGGAGGCAGAGGTTTTCCGAACTGTCAGGTCCAGGACGGCAGGGGTTTTCCGAGCCTGGAGGCCCGGGAAGACATGGTTTTCTGGAGCCGTTGGATGATAGGAGGCACGGATTTCCCGAGCCTCCTCCTCGAGGTATGATGGGAGGTCCTAACGAACCCATGCCTCCGCCGCAGGTTCGGTGGCAAGGAGGTCCTGGAGAAGGCCCGGGACATCCAGGAGGAGGGATGGGAGGAGGGGGAAGGGGTGGGGGGAGAGGCGGAGGGAGAGGGGAAGGGAGAGGTATGGGGAGGGGAGAGTTTTCTGGGGTGGAAGGTGGAGGGATGAGGGGAGGGAGGGGAGGAAGGGGAGGAGGTAGAATGGGTCTAGGAGGAAGAGGGAGGGGTGGAGGGGGGCGAGGAGCAAGTGGAGGAGGAGGAAGGGGAGCAGGAGGCAGGGGAGGAGGAGGAGGAGCGACAGTGGCACCAACTGCAGCTGCTGCGGCAGCGGCAGCGGCAGCGGAAGCAGCGATGGCAGTAGCGGCAGCGTCGCAGCAAGCGAGGAGAGGGAATGATGGGGGAGAAGAGGAGAGAGGAGACAGAAGCCCTCCTCGGAGGCGACAGAGGTTGGAAGACTGAAGAAAAAAATTGTTTGTGAACGATGAATTACTGTACCGTCATCACCCGGATATAAGACAGTGTTGAATAGTAGACAGGGGTTGTCTATTATACGGGTGTCTCTTATAAACAGGCTAGCCTCATTATAAGACACCTATTTGTGTGTACGAGATAAGACATATGTGTCTTATAATCGAAACTGCAATATATTGTAGTGAAAATTGAAGTACCGCGTACATTTTTACCCTTGCGACACGCGAATTCTGCCACGTGCTGACTCACGTACTACCAAATTTGCCTTTGCAAGTATTCTCCATGACGTGGCACCCCGAACAATGGTTGCCGAAGTGGCACCTTCGCAACATCCACACTCATAATGAGAAACTCTTTTCAAGATGTGTGAAAATATTTCTAAGTAGTTTAAAAAAGTTTCCATTTATAAGACTTATAAGACACCCAAAACCTCCCCAAATACAAGATAACCCAAGCATTTTTTTTAGTGTATGAGATAAGACATATATGTCTTATATCCGGGCGATGACGGTAGTAGATTTAGATGAAGGTTGACCGAGACACCGCACCTAGTGCTGCAGGAGTTGGTTGTAAGAGATGGCAATGAAGTCCCAATTTTTCTCTGAGATATGAATGAAAGGGTATGATAAGCAGAAGGTTAGGGATGTCAGAATCCCAGTCACTAGACCACTGGGATAAAAGGGCTTGTTAAGTAGCGGGTCAGTGCGCCCATAACCCCCCAGGACAACGAGTCTGTAACCCTTCCCTATGATCACTCGGGGATCACCAGTGGACCTCTGACACACTCCCGCACTGTGATGCCCGAAGTGCACACATTGGGATTCGAACCCGAGATATTTGCTCTGATATCATGTCAGGATCCCAGTCACTAGACCACTGGGATAAAAGGGCTTGTTAAATAGCGGGTCACTGCGCCCATAACCCCCCAGGACAACGAGCCTGTAACCCCCCAGGATCAATCGGGGATCACCAGTGGACCTCTAACAAGAGAGTGGGTCAGCCAGATGAACAAAGATGGTATTTTCTTGGCCATGTTTGTGGGCTTATTTGGTTATCATGCATTCAGTATCTAAAGGGGATTTCGTTCCGATAGCATGAGTAACGGGTATGGGTGTAGTGGGGATGAATTTATGGCAAGCCCTAAATGTTTCGCCACACCATTCTGACATGGATATTTTGAATCTGCTCTTGTGCTGAGTAGACCAGTCAAATTAACAAACGAGAATGAATGCATTGAACAGAAGTTGGGTACAAGTACTAACCCTATTTGGGTTGTACCCCTTATGGGCTACCCCACTATAGTCTACACAAATGTAAGCACTATAATATTCTGACACACCCCCATAGGCAAAGTGGGGGAGAACAAGTGGTCACAAGACCAGTCAAGAAAAGCAAAGCAAGCTCAGGGTGGATCACAAAGTCACCACACAGTCCGAGCACAATCAAAGCGCCACAAGGCCAGTTCACATGCAGAGTTACATAAAAGAGAACAAACAATACAATGATCATACCCTAGCAAGTGTAAGCATGCAGGTATATATATAGATCACAGTAAAAGCAAAATCACGCAATAAGCAAGTGAGGCAAAGTAGGCACAAGGCCTAACAAAGTAGAGAAGCGCTGATGATCACCAGGCGGAAGTGCCTTGATGAATATATCAGCAGTGTTGGCCCTAGTGGCCACGTACGCAAGACGAAGCTGGCCACGCTGCTGCAACTCTCGAGCAATGAACTATCGCAGAGCAATGTGCTTCGTTCTGTGCTCCAGTCAGTGCTCCTCACACAAGGCAATCATGGCCTTGTTGTCTATGTACAGAACTGGAGGCAAACGAGGCTGCTCGCCCAAGTCAGAGCAGGTAGGTGAGCCAGCATAGCTCCTGTGCAACCATGGCCCCAGCGTAGATCTCAGCCTCACAACTGGAGCTGAGAACAGAAGACGAGCGGGTAGACCGCCAGGAAACAGAGTCGGAACCGAGGCTGAAGGTGTAACCCTGTGACGACCAGTGCGTAGCTGAGTCGTCAACCCAAGAAGCGTCTGCATGACCGGTGAGGACAACTGGACTCCGTCCTCCAAGCATGAGCCCCATGCCTGTCGTATCGCACAAGTAACGCAGTACCCTCTTCGCAGCATCCCAGTGCACCTTTCGGTGCCTACAGGGAGCCACGTAGCGAGCTAGGAGGCTGAGAGGGTACGCAATGTCAGGTCGTGTGCACGTCATCAGGTACATGAGGCAACCCACAAGCTCTGGGTACGGACCACTCGGCTCTACGGACTTGTCCGAAGGTGGAGCTGAGAGCGAGTGGCTGGTAGACAGAGGAGTGGGCTGTGGCGAGGAGAACTGGAAGCTGAAGTGCTGAAGGACCTGGTACATCATGTGTGACTGAGTTAGTGTGATGGTGCGCCAAGCTCTGTCCCGGGTGATCTGCAAGCCAAGATAGCTGCGCAGTTCACCCAGGTCAGTGCAAGTGTGTCTCTTCTGCAGCTCCAACTTCACAAGGGTCAGTGCCTCAGTGTCAGCAGTGGCAAAGACGAGGTCGTCGACGTACACGAGGACGTACAACGGCGGCAGTGACGTGTCGGTGCGTAGAAACAGTGACGAGTCAGCAGTAGAAGGAGTAAACCCTGAAGCCGCAAGTGTAGTCCTCAGTGTGTCGTGCCACTCGCGAGGCCTGGCGGAGACCGTAGACTGGCCGCCGGAGGCTCCACTGGGTACCTGCAGGAAACGACACAGTGAAGCCGGGTGGGCGGTGCATCCAGATCTCCTCGTGCAGGCTGCCCTGCAAGAAAGCTATACTGAAGTCCAGAGAGTGTAACTCGTAGTCACGCTGAGCAACAACGTGTAGCAACACGCGAAGAGTAGTCATCTTCGGGGTGGAGGAGAAGGTCTGGAAGTAGTCGACCCCTTGTCGCTGAGTGAAGTCTGTAGCAACGTAACGCGCCTTGAAGGAAGGCGGAGAACCCGGCGGCCGCTTCACCCTAAAAATCCACATGCCATCGACTATGTTCGCCCGAGACGGGGGAAGTACGTCCATGTAGGTGCCTGTGGACTTCCAAGATGCCATCTCGGCATCCATGGCGGCCTGCCACTAAGAGGAGTAAGGACCCGTAATCGCATTTGCGTAAGAGCGCAGGGTCAGGATGTCTGGTGCATCCGGGTCTCTCTCAGGGGCAAGCAACATGGAAGCGAAACGAGGTACAGCAGCTGCAAGACACTCAAAGTCCTCCTGCCTGTCCTCAAGGACGTCCGTGCCAAGAGCACAACTCACCCCCGACGGACGGAGGACTGGCAGACACAGACTCAGCAACAAGAGCAGTGGCGTAGTCTAGACGACAGGCAGCAGCAAAGTCAACAAGCTCAGCAACGAGGGCAGACGCAGCAGCGGACTCAAACGAAGGGTCAATGACGACAGTGGCGAGGAGAAGAGAGAAAGTGGGACTGGCTGCACGAGCGTGTTCAGACTCAGGGTCAGGGACGGCAGGAAGAGGAACACGCAGTGGAACAGAGGAAGGACGAGGTACCATAGCGTGGGTGCCTGGGACAGGAGGATGACGGGGACGAGGAACGTGACGACCAGTGCAATCAGGGGAGGCAAGACGAGACGCAGGCTCACGACGCTCTGTAAGACCGCCGGCCTGCTCAATGTAAGGAGAAGGAGTAGGCAGTGTGGAGGCTGGCTGTAACAGCGGCTGCGACGGGTCAGGCGGTGGACACAGTAAGGGAGGAGTAAGGCCAGGAGAAGACGGGACACCAAGAACCTGCTGAAGCAGGGGAAAGAAGTACGGTCGCGGCCGCACAGTGCCTCCAGCACCAGTATCGCTAACAAAGGCACGAGAGCTCCGGACCCGGAAGACGCAGAGAAAAGTGCGGGCGGAGAGCTTGTCCGCGGACGTATCGCGAACAAAGGCACGAGAGCCCCAGACCCGGAACACCGACGCATCGCCAACCTGCCTCGTCGAACGCAGTGTGGGCGAGGTCTCCGGCAAGGAGACACGGGGCCAGAGGTTGAGCTGATGCACAGCGTACCGGACCGCAAACGGCCACAGAAAATGGGGAGCATCCGCATGGATCATGGAGTTACGAGCGACCTCCATGACTAAGCCAATGCGGCGCTCAGCAATCCCATTTTGCTGAGGGGAGGCCGGAAGCGTGAACGACTGGAGAATGCCCTCCCCACGACAAAAGTCCCTCAAGAGGTCAGAGGAGAACTCACCATCTCTGTCAGAGTGCAGACGTAGGACAGGAAGGTCCGTACTGAACCGCTCGCGGAGCTGGAGATGGACTGTGCGGATCCAAGGGATCAAGACATCAACAACCTGACCCTTGCAGCGCAAGGGGAAGACCGTGGTGTACCACGTGTAGTCGTCAACAACCAGCAGAAAGTAGCGCTCGCGGCCCTGTCCACTGACGCGGGCTGGGCCCGACACGTCCATGTGGAGAGTCTGCAGGGGAGCAGTCGTCGGGGGAAACGAGGAGTGAGGAGCGGCGAGCTGCCGCCCCTCGACGCAAGGAAGGCAGGGCGGGGCAGGCAAGGGCGGGAGGGGAGGCAGAGACCTGGGAAGACGAGAGACCAGAGACGGGAGTGCATGCCACGAAGGCGTGGCAGGGAGGGGTGACCCAGGCGGTGGTGCCACAAAAGAGTCTGGTGCGACAGGAGGCGACACGAGCAAGGGGGTGCTACCTGACCTGACGCGAACACCTGAGCAGACGCAGCTACCTGAGGAGGCTCGGTAGCGAGTGTGTACAGACTCGACCCTGGCCGACGAGTGAACATGGCCAGGTGACGACCCATCCGTGTACACATGCAGATCGACACACGCTGACCCCCAGGAGTGGTGGTAGTGACCATCGCATCCTGGAGGGCAGCGGTACTCACCAATTTTTTAGAGAACGAGGGGAGGTGAAGACCCGACAGTGAGCCGGACGGAACCGCCGGACACGGGAGGACAATGGAGGAACGGGCAACGACCGGGCCTCCGCTGGGGTCAGCCAGTCTGACCGGGACAGGTGCAGGGAGAGGAGTGAGAGTGGTGCTGTCACAAAAGAAACAGCGTGAGGCACCTAAGACCAGCGTGAAGGTGTGCAAGGCCTCAATAGGCACAGTACCAAGGAGAACAGACTCACTAGCACCTAGAGCAGCAGCGGCTGTACCTGGGTCAGGCGGCACACACCGGTAACAGTCACCCTCAGCACTAGCAAACAAAGCATACATAGCAGTAAGAATAAGATCAAATTCTAGGTCAAAGATAGCAACTCTAGACCTAAGCATATCTGCCCAGCGAGGGCACTCGACCTCGTCACCAAACTCAGCACGTCAAGCGTCGTCGAGGTGGGAGAAGCAGCGGTGCTGAGTGTGAAGCCTCCCACATGCTGACCAGCACGGTCACCCGTGCGAATGACATACGGGCAGCTATCACTACCCCCAGACGTCCCACGCTGAAACAACCACTCTCGAAGCTGCTGGGGCGACTGGGTCTCGCTCCGACGCTGCTGTTGCTGCTGCCGCTGTCCACCTCCAGAATCTCCACGCCGAGCTTCAGTCCTACCGCCACCATTCCCACGGCCGCCACTACCGCCACTCCCACCACTGCCTCCACCGCCGCCACCAACGCCCCCACTCCCGCCACCACTCCCACCGCTGCCACCACCTCCACTGCCTCCACTACCTCCATTGCTGCCCCCAACACCACTTCCGCTGCCCCCTCCACCACCCCTGCTACCCTTGCCCTTGCCGTTGTGGCGCTTCGCACTAGCAGAAGCAGCTCCGACGTCCTCAGCACCAGGGACGTCTGCAGAAGCAGCAGAGGCGTAGGAGGGGGCAAGGGGGGAGGGGGAGCACCCCTCAAAGAAGGGCGGGCGCGGAGTGCCACGAGCAGCACCTACAGCAACTGCACTAGTCTCAGCTACGAGGAGGTGCTGCTCAAGTAGGTCAACAGTGAGGGAGGTGGGGTCAAGTGAGAGAAAGTGGTCCTTGACAGAGCGAAAAGAGTCAGGGAGGCGAGTGACTATGAAGTAGAGGGTGATGAACATCGGGGGCTGGTTCCTGTCAAGGAACTCAGCAGGGACGGTAGCGCGGTAGCGAGCGTCACTAGTGCGCAGGTGGGAAACAAGGTCCTCTACCGTGGCAAAGGCTGACAGCTCTAGGAAAAGGTAGGGCAGAAGCAGGGGGCCTAGAGCAGCAGTGGCAGGCAAGGAGTAGCGAGCGACTACAGCGTCGTACAGTGCCTGTGCTGTCCTGTGCTGTCCGAAGTGAGCGCATTCGGCTAACGGCAGGTGGTTGCGAATGGCTAAGCGGGCAGCAGCGTCGTGAGTAAGCCACTGTGAGCGAGTCGAACTGTCAGCTGTGGCGGGAGGGGCTGTAGCGGCGCCTGACGCGAGGTCAAACAGTGAAACAATGTCCTTAGAATCGCTCAGTAGGTACAGCTGCAGGTCGTCGAGCAACGTGCCAAACTGAATCGGTCTGCCCTCATGATCGAACGCGAGAACTCGAAGCGAAGCCATAGTGGCGCAGCATGTAGGAGCAGCAGTAGCAGCAGTAGCAGTAGCAGCAGTAGTAGTAGCAGTAGCAGCAGGAGCAGCAGTAGTAGCAGCAGGGGCCAAGGGGCCGGGGGCCTAAGGTCGACGGGGCTGGGGCGCGCGGGCTAGGGGTCGACGGGGCCGGGGCGCGGGCTAGGGGTCGACAGGGCCAGGGTGCGCGGGCTAAGGTTCGATGGGCCGGGGCGCGGGCTAGGGGTCGACGGGGCCGGCGCGCGGGCTAGGGGTCGACGGGGCCAGGGCGCATAGGCTAGGGGTCGACGGGCCGGGGCGCGGGCTAGAGGTCGACGGGCCGGGGCGCGTAGGCTAGGGGTCGACAGGCCGGGGCGCGGGCTAGAGGTCGACGGGCCGGGGCGCGTGGGCTAGGGGTCGACGGGCCGGGGCGCGCGGGCTAGGGGTCGACGAGGCCTTGGCGCACTGGCTGGGGGTCGACAGGGCCAGGGCGCGCGGGCTAGGGGTCGACGGGGCCGGCGCGCGGGCTAGGGGTCGATAGTGCGAGGGCGCGCGGGCTAGGGGTCGACGGGGCCAGGGCGCGCGGGCTAGGGGTCGACGGGGCCGGCGCGCGGGCTAGGGGTCGACGGGCCGGGGCGCGGGCTAGGGGTCGACGGGGCCGGCGCGCGGGCTAGGGGTCGACGGGCCGGCGCGCGGGCTTGGGGTCGACGGGCCGAGGCGCGCGGGCTAGGGGTCGACAGGCCGGGGCTCGCGGGCTAGGGGTCGACGGGGCCGTGCTAGAGGCGACGGGCCAGGCTAGGGGCGCGCTGGCTAGGGCCTACGGGCCGAGGTAGGGGCAACGGGTCTAGGGGCGACGGGCCAAGGGGCGACACGAGGGCCGCTAAGGGCAGTGCAGTGGTGGGCCCAAGAAAAACCGGTCCTAGCGGAGGACCTGCTCTGAAACCATGTCAGAATAATGAACAAGAATGAATGAACTAAGAAAGATTTGGGTACAAGTACTAACCCTAATTGGGTTGTATTTCTTAGGGGCTACCCCACTAAAGCCTACACAATATAAGCTATATAACATTTTGACAGTTTTGTCCAACGCGGATTTGTCCAACGCCGTTTTGTCCAACGCAGATTTGTCCAACGCCGTTTCTTCCAACGCCGTGTTGTCCAACGCGGGTTTGTCCAATGCCGTTTTGTCCAACGCTACTTCGCGCTCATTGTTTTGTCCAACGCAGTTTTGTCCAATGCCGCCGTTTCGTCCAACGCCGTTTTGTCCAACGCCGTTTTGTCCAACGTCGTTTTGTCCAACGCCGTTTTGTACAACGCCGTTTTGTCCAACGAGGATTTGTCCAACGCGGTTTTGTCCAACGCCGATTTGTCCGACGCCCTTTTGTCCGACGCCCTTTTGTCCGACGCCCTTTTGTCCGACGCCGATTTGTCCGACGCCGATTTGTCCGACGCCGATTTGTCCGACGCCGATTTGTCCGACGCCGATTTGTCCGACGCCGATTTGTCCGACGCCGATTTGTCCGACGCCGATTTGTCCGACGCCGATTTGTCCGACGCCGATTTGTCCGACGCCGATTTGTCCGACGCCGATTTGTCCGACGCCGATTTGTCCGACGCCGATTTGTCCGACGCCGATTTGTCCGACGCCGATTTGTCCGACGCCGATTTGTCCGACGCCGATTTGTCCGACGCCGATTTGTCCGACGCCGATTTGTCCGACGCCGATTTGTCCGACGCCGATTTGTCCGACGCCGATTTGTCCGACGCCGATTTGTCCGACGCCGATTTGTCCGACGCCGATTTGTCCGACGCCGATTTGTCCGACGCCGATTTGTCCGACGCCGATTTGTCCGACGCCGATTTGTCCGACGCCGATTTGTCCGACGCCGATTTGTCCGACGCCGATTTGTCCGACGCCGATTTGTCCGACGCCGATTTGTCCGACGCCGATTTGTCCGACGCCGATTTGTCCGACGCCGATTTGTCCGACGCCGTTTTGTCCGACGCCGATTTGTCCGACGCCGATTTGTCCAACGCCGATTTCTCCAACGCCGTTTTGTCAAACGCCGTTTTGTCCAACGCCGTTTTGTCCACTCCGTTTTGTCCAACGCCGTTTTGTCCAACGCGGATTTGTCCATCGCCGTTTTGTCCAACTCGGATTGGTTCTACGCAGATTTGTCCAACGCGGATTTGTCCAACGTCGATTTGTCCAATGCCGATTTGTCCAACGCCGATTTGTCCAATGCCGATTTGTACGATGCCGTTTTGTTCAACGCTGTTTTGTCCAACGCCATTTTGTCCAACGTCGTTTTGTCCAACGTCGTTTTGTCCAACGAGGATTATTCCAACGCCGTTTTGTCCAACACCGTTTTGTCCAATGCTATTTTGTCCAATGCCATTTCGTCCAACGCGGATTTGTCCAACGCCGTTTTGTCCAACGCGGATTTGTCTGTCAGAACATTATAGCTTTTACATTTGTATACACTATAGTGGGGTAGCCCATAAGGGGTACAACCCAATTAGGGTTAGTACTTGTACCCAACTGCTTGCTAGTTCATTCATTCTCGTTCGTTACTATCACATGGAATCAGAGCAGGTTCCTTGGGCCCACCACCTGCTACGCTGCTAGTACCCCCCCTAGGCCCGTCGCTCCTAGCCTACGCGGCCCGTCGACCCCTAGCCCGCGGCCCGTCGGCCCCTAGCCCTGCGCCCGGCCCCGTTCCTAGCCCGCGCCCGGCCCCGTCGGCCCTTAGCCCCGCGCCCGGCCCCGTACCTAGCCCGCGCCCGGCCCGTACCTAGCCGGCGACCGGCCCATACCTAGCCCGCGCCCGGCCCGGTCCCTAGCCCAGCGCCAGGCCCCGTCCCACGCCAGCGCCCGGCCCCGTACCTAACCCGCGCCCGGCCCGGCCTGTACCTAGCCCGCGCCCGCCCCCGTCTCTCGCCCGCGCCCGGCCCCGTACCTAGCCCGCGCCTGGCCCATACCTAACCCCGCGCCCGGCCCGTACCTAGCCCGCGACCGGCCCGTACCTAGCCCGCGACCGGCCCGTACCTAGCCCGCGACCGGCCCGTACCTAGCCCGCGCCCGGCCCCGTCTCTCGCCCGCGCCCGGCCTTGTACCTAGCCCGTGCCCGGCCCGTGCCTAGCCCACGCCCGGCCCGTACCTAGCCCGCGCCCGGCCCCGTCCCTTGCCCAGCGCTCGGCCCCGTACCTAGCCCGCACCCGGCCCGGTCCCTAGCCCAGCGCCCGGCCCCGAACCTAGCCCGCGCCCGGCCCCGTCCCTAGCCCAGCGCCCGGCCCCGTCTCTAGCCCGCGCCCGGCCCCGTCACTAGCCCAGCGCCCGGCCCCGTACCTCGCCCGCGCCCGGCCCCATACCTAGCCCAACGCCCGGCCCTGTACCTAGCCTGCGCACGGCCCCGTACCTAGCCCGCGCCCGGCCCCGTCCCTAGCCCGCGCCCGCCCCCCCCTCCCACTGTCACTGCTGCTACTGCTACAGCTGCTACTGCTGCTGCTACTGCTGCTACTGCTATCCTGCGTGCTGCACAGCTATGGCTTCGCTTCGGGTTCTCACGTTTGATCATGAGGGCAGACCAGTTCAGTTTGACACGTGGCTAGACGACCTGCAGCTGTACCTACTGAGCGATTCTAAGGACAGGGTCTCGCTGTTTGACCTAGCGTCAGGCACTGCTACTGCCCCTCCCGCCACAGCTGACAGTTCGACACGCTCACAGTGGCTTACTCGTGACGCTGCTGCCCGCTTAGCCATTCGCAACCACCTGCCATTAGCTGAATGTGCTCACTTCGGACAGCACAGGACAACGCAGGCACTGTACGACGCTGTAGTCGCTCGCTACTCCTCCCCTGCCACTGCTGCTCTGTGCCGCCTTCTTCTGCCCTACCTGTTCCCCGAGCTGTCCGCCTTTACCACAGGCGAGGACCTTGTTTCCCACCTTCGCGCTAGTGACGCTTGCTACCGCGCTGCCGTTCCTGCTGTGTTCCTTGACAGGAACCCGCCCCCGATGTACATCACTCTCTACTTTATAGTCACCCGCCTCCCTGACTCTCTTCGCTCTGTCAGGGACCACTTCCTCTCTCTTGACCCCACCTCCCTCACTGTTGACCTCCTCGAGCAGCATCTCCTCGAAGCTGAGACTAGTGCAGTTGCTGTACGTGCTGCTCGTGGCACTCCGCATCCGCCCTTCTTTGAGGGGTGTTCCCCCTCCCCCCTTGCCCCCTCCTACGCCTCTGCTGCTGCTGCAGACGTCTCTGATCCTGAGGACGTCGGGGCTGTTTCTGCTAGTGCGAAGCGCCGCAACAGCAAGGGCAAGGGTGGCCGGGGTGGTGGAGGTGGCAACGGCGGTGGTGGAGGTGGCAGCGGGAGTGGTGGTGGGGGCAGCAGTGGAGGTGGTGGCGGCGGTGCGACTGTTGGCAGGAGTGGGGGCTCTGGTGGCGGTGGTGGAGGCAGCGGTGGGAGTGGCGGAAGTGGAGGCGGTGGGACTGGTAGCGGTGGGACTGGCGCTCGGCGTGTCGGTTCTGGGGGTGGTCAGCGTCAGCAGCAGCAGCGTCGGAGCGAGACCCCGTCTCCCCAGCAACTTTGTGAGTGGTTTCTGCGTGGGGCGTCTGGGGTTAGTTGCCCGTATGTCATTCGCACGGGTGACCGTGCTGGTCAGACTTGCGGGCGGCTCCACACTCAGCACCGCTGCTTCTCCTGCCTCGACGACGCTTGGCGTGCTAAGTTTGGTGACGACGTCGAACTCCCTCGCTGGGCAGATCTGCTTAAGTCTAGGATTGCTATGTTTGACCTAGACTTTGATGCTATTTTTCTACTATGTATCCTTTGTCTGTTAGTGCTGAGGGTGACTGATACCGGTGTGTGCCGCCTGACCCAGGTATAGCTGCTGCTGCTCTAGGTGCTAGTGAGTCTAGTACTCTCCCTGGTACTGCGCCTACTGAGGCCTTGCACACTTTCACGTTGGACTCCGGCGCCTCGCGCTGTTTCTTTCGTGACAGCACCACCCTCACTCCTCTTCCTGCACCTGTCCCGGTCCGACTGGCTGACCCCTCTGGGGGACCGGTCGTGGCCCGTTCCTCCACTGTCCTCCCGTGTCCGGCAGTTCCGTCCGGCTCACTGTCAGGTCTTCACCTCCCCTTGTTCTCTACGAACTTGGTGAGTACCGCTGCCCTCTAGGATGCGATGGTCACTACCACCACTCCTGGGGGTCAGCGTGTGTTGATCTGCACGTGCACACAGACGGGGCGTCACCTGGCCACGTTCACTCGTCGCCTCCTGTCGCACCAGACTCTTCTGTGGCACCACCGTTTGGGTCACCCGTCCCTGCCTCGCCTTCGTGGCATGCACTCTCGTCTTCTTGTCTCTGGCCTCCCCAGGTCCCTGCCTCCCCTGCCGCCCTCGCCTGCCCCGCCCTGCCTTCCTTGCATCGAGGGGCGGCAACGCGCCGCTCCCCACTCCTCCTCGTTTCCCCCGATGACTGCTCCCCTGCAGACTCTCCACATAGACGTGTGGGGCCCAGCCCGCGTCAGTGGACAGAGCCGCGAGCGCTACTTTCTGCTGGTAGTTGACGACTACACGCGGTACACCACGGTCTTCCCCTTGCGCAGCAAGGGTCAGGTCGTTGATGTCTTGATCCCTTGGATCCGCACAGTCCGTCTCCAGCTCCGCGAGCGGTTCGGCCAGGACCTTCCTGTCCTACGTCTGCACTCTGACAGAGGTGGTGAGTTCTCCTCCACCCTCTTGCGGGACTTTTGTCGTGGGGAGGGCATTCTCCAGTCGTTCACGCTTCCGGACTCCTCTCAGCAAAATGGGATTGCTGAGCGCCGCATTGGCTTGGTCATGGAGGTCGCTCGTACCTCCATGAACCATGCGGCTGCTCCCCATTTTCTGTGGCCGTTTGCGGTCCAGTACGTTGCGCATCAGCTCAACCTCTGGCCCCGTGTCTCCTTGCCGGAGACCTCGCCCACACTGCGTTGGACGGGGGAGGTTGGCGATGCGTCGGTGTTCGCGATACGTCCACGGACAAACTCTCCCCCCGTGCTATCCCCTGCGTCTTCCTTGGCTTTGTCCCCGACGCGCCTAGCTGGCAGTTTTACCACCCCACCTCGCGCTGTGTCTTCCCTTCTCAGGACGTCACGTTTGACGAGTCGGTTCCCTTTTACTGCCTCTTCCCCTACCGCTCTGCCCCTCCCCCGCCCCCGCCGCTCTTTCTTGCTCCCGGTCCCCCTCCGGTAGACCCCCTCCCGCCCCAGGGTCCTGCTCCCTCAGGTGTGTCTCAGGTAGACCCTCTCCCTGGTCCTGCGCCACTTCAGGTAGCTGTTGACTCAGGTGCTGCTCGAGGTGCTGCGTCTGGGGGTGCGGAGCTGGGGGGTGCGGAGTCTGAGGGTGCTGAGACTGGGGGTGCTGAGCCTGGAGGTGTTGAGACTCGGGGTGCTGAGCCTGGGGGTGCTGCAACTGGGGGTGCTGAGCCTGAGGGTGTTGAGCCTGGGGGTGCTGCTTCGGAGGGTGCGGATTCTGGGGGTGCGGAGCCTCAGGGTGCTGCTTCGTCTGGAGGTTCTGCTGGTGCTTCGCCGAGACTGTCTCCGCAGCAGTTGCGTGAGTGTTTTGTTCGGCATACGCGTCTTCGGGGTGGAGCTTCTGGAGCTGGAGGTGATGGCTCTGCTAGAGCTGGAGGTCCTGGAGTTGCTGTTGGAGCTCGTGGTACTGTAGGTACTGCGACCACTGGTCCTGGAGGTGCTTGTACCTGGGGTACTGGAGTTGCCGGGACTGGTGGTGTTGAGGTTGCTGGAGCTGGAGACCTTACGGAGTCTGGTACTACTGGTGCTGGTGACGCTTGAGCTGGAGGAGCTGGAGTTGGTGACCCTGGCGCAGGAGGCGCTGGAGTTGGAGGTGCTGGAGCTGGAGGAGCTGGAGCTGTTTACCCTGGTGGTACTCTACGGCCGCGACCGTACTTCGTTCCCCTGCTCCAGCAGGTTCTTGGTACCCCGCCTTCTGCTGTCCTTACTCCTCCCCTCCTGTGTCCCCTGCCTGACCAGACGCAGCCGCCGTTACAGCCGACCTCTCCACTGCCTGCTCCTTCTCCTTACACTGAGCAGTCAGGCGGTCTTACAGAGCGTCGTGAGCCTGCGTCTTGTCCTGTCTTGCCTGTTCGCACTGCTCGTCGTGTTCCTCGTTTGCGTCCTCCTCCTGTCCCTGGAACGCACGCTATGACCCTTCGTCCTTCCTCTGTTCCTCTACGCGTTCCTCTGCCACCTCCTCCTGAGTCCTCTCTTCCTGAGGTCCCTGACCCTGATTCTGACCGCGCTCGTGCTGCCAGTCCCACTGTCTCTCGTCTCCTCGCCACTGTTGTCACTGACCCTTCTTTTGAGTCTGATGCTGCGTCTGCTCTCGTTGCTGAGCTGCTTGACTTTGCTGTTGCCTGTCGTCTAGACTACGCCACAGCTCTTGTTGCTGAGTCTGCGTCTGCCAGTCCTCCGTCCGTCGGGGGTGAGTGTGCTCTTGGCACGGACGTCCTTGAGGACAGGCAGGAGGAATTTGAGTGTCTTGCAACTGCTGTACCTCGTTTCGCTTCCATGCTGCTTGCCCCTGAGGGAGACCCGGATGCACCAGACATCCCGACCCCGCGCTCTTACGCAGAGGCGATTATGGGTCCTTACTCCTCTCAGTGGCAGACAGCCATGGACGTCGAGATGGCATCCTGGAAGTCCACAGGCACCTACGTTCACGCAGTTCTCTCGTCTGGGGCGAACATAGTCGATGGCATGTGGATTTTCAGGGTGAAGCGGCCGCCGGGTTCTCCGCCTGCCTTCAAGGCGCGTTACGTTGCTCAAGGCTTCAGTCAGCGACAGGGGGTCGACTACTGCTATACCTTCTCCCCCACCCCGAAGATGACCACTCTTCGGGTGTTGCTGCATGTCGCTGCTCAGCGTGACTACGAGTTGCACTTTCTGGACATAAGTACAGCATTCTTGCAGGGCAGCCTGCACGAGGAGATCTGGCTGCGCGGCCCACCTGGCTTCACTGGGTCGTTTCCTGCAGGTACCCAGTGGAGCCTTCGGCGGCCAGTCTACGGTCTTCACCAGGCGCCTCATGAGTGGCACGACACAATAAGGACTACACTTGCTGCTCTGGGGTTTACTCCTTCGACTGCTGACCCGTCGCTATTTCTACGCACCGACACGTCGCTGCCGCCGTTCTACGTTCTTCTGTACGTCGACGACCTCGTCTTTGCCACTGCTAACACTGAGGCACTGACCCTTGTGAAGTCGGAGCTGCAGAAGAGACACACCTGCACGTATCTGGGTGAACTGCGCAGCTATCTTGGCTTGCAGATCACCCGGGACAGAGCACAGTGCACCATCACCGTGACTCATTCACACATGGTGCACCAAGTCCTTCAGCGCTTCGGCTTCCAGTTCTCCTCGCCACAGCCCACTCCTCTGTCTACCGGCCACTCGCTCTCAGCTCCACCTTCGGACGAGTCCGTAGAGCCGAGTGGTTCATACCCAGAGCTTGTGGGTTGCCTCATGTACCTGATGACGTACACTCGACCCGACCGCGCGTACCCTCTCAGCCTCTTGGCTTGCTACGTGGCTCCCGGCAGGCACCGAAAGGTGCACTGGGATGCTGCAAAGAGGGTACTGTGTTACTTGTGCAGTACGTCGGACATGGGGCTCGTGCTTGGAGGACGGGGTCCAGTTGTCCTCACCGGTCACGCAGACGCTTCCTGGGTTGACGACTCAGCTACGCAACGGTCGTCACAGGGTTACACCTTCAGCCTTGGCTCTGGCTCTGTCTCCTGGCGGTCTACCCGCTCGTCTTCGGTTCTCAGCTCCAGTTGTGAGGCTGAGATCTACGCTGGGGCCATGGCTGAACAGGAGCTACGCTGGCTCACCTACCTGCTGACTGACTTGGGAGAGCAGCCTCGTTCGCCTCCAGTTCTGTACGTAGACAACAAGGCCATGATTGCCTTGTGTCAGGAGCACAGACTGGAGCACATAACGAAGCACATCGCTCTGCGATACTTCCTTGCTCGAGAGTTGCAGCAGCGTGGCCAGCTTCGTCTTGCGTACGTGGCCACTCGGGCCAACATTGCTGATGTCTTCACCAAGGCACTTCCGCCTGGTTATCATCAGCGTTTTGTTACTGTGTTAGGCCTTGTGCCTACTTTGCCTCACTTGCTTACTGCGTGACTTTGCTTGTACTGTGATCTACGTATATACCTGCATGTTTGCACTTGCTAGGGTATGATCACTGTACTGTTTGTTTCTCTTTTATATATAACACTGCATGTGAACTGGCCTTGTGGCCCTTTGTTTGTGCTCGGATTGTGTGGTGACTTTGTGATCCACCCTGAGCTTGCCTTGCTTTTCTTGACTGGTCTTGTGACCACTTGTTCTCCCCCACTTTGCCTATGGGGGTGTGTCAGAAATTTATAGCTTTTACATTTGTGTAGGCTGTAGTGGGGTAGCCTATAAGGGGTACAACCCAATTAGGGTTAGTACTTGTACCCAACTGTTTGCTAGTTCATTCATTCTCGTTCGTTACTTTCATATTGTCCGACGCCGATTTGTCCAACGCGGATTTGTCCAACGCGGATTTGTCCAACGCCGATTTGTCCTGTTGAAATGTCTATGTATACATCAATATTCCTGCCTACGGTAGATCCTAGTGTAGCTATATGTTTCTTGTTTTGGTGGTGCACCCCCCTCCTTCCCATACATATTCTTGTTTTGCTTCAGTGAAACCCCCTTTCTCATCTTTCTTGCTCCAACTCTCTCGACAGTCATGCCTGTCATAATGTTATAGTGCTTACATTTGTGTAGGCTATAGTGGGGTAGCCCATAAGGGGTACAACCCAATTAGGGTTAGTACTTGTACCCAACTGTTTCATAGTTCATTCATTCTCGTTCATTCTTCTGACAAGGTTTCAGAGCAGGTCCTTCGTCAGGACCGTTTTTTTTTTTTGCCCACCACAGCGCTACCTCGATAGCAGCCCCCTGCAGCCCTCGTGCTGCCCCTACTGCCCTGCAAGCCCTGTCGACCCTAGGCCCAGGCCCGCCCGTTGCCCCTAGGCCCCGCGCGCCCGGCGACCCCTAGGCCCCGGTGTGACCCGTCGACCCCTAGGCCTCGGCCCGCTCGTTGCCCCTAGGCCCTGTCGCGACCCGTCGACCCTAGGCCCCCGGCCCGTCCGTCGCCCCTAGGCCCCGGCACGACCCATCGACCCCTAGGCCCCGGCCCCCCGTCGACCCCTAGCCCGGCGCGCCCCGTCGACCCCTAGGCCCCGGCCCCACGTCGACCCCTACGCCCGGCCCGCCCGTCGACACCTAGGCCCCGGCCCCCAGTCGACCCCTACGCCTGGTGCGCCCCGTCGACCCCTAGGCCCCGGCCACCCCGTCGACCCCTACACCCGGCCCGCCCGTCGACCCCTAGGCCCCGGCCCCCCCGTCGACCCCTACGCCCAGTGCGGCCCGTCCACCCCTAGGCTCCGCCCCCCCGTCGACCCCTAGCTAGGCGCGCCCCGTCGACCCCTAGGCCCCGGCCCCCCACGTCGCAACCCACTAGCTGCCCCTCTTCTCTACTGCTATGGCTTCTCTTCGTGTTCTCTCATTCGATCATGAGGGCCGCCCTATCCAATTTGACACGGCTCGATGACCTGCAGCTGTACCTACTGAGCGACTCTAGGGACAGTGTTTCGTTGTTTGACCACACGTCTGGCGCCGCTCCCGCCCCTCCCACCGCTCACAGTGGCTTACTCGCGACGCTGCTGCCCACTTAGCCATTCGCAACCACTTGCCGTTAGCTGAATGCGCTCACTTCGGACAGCAAAGGACAGCACAGGCACTGTACGACGTTGTCGTCGCTCGCTACTCCTCGCCTGCCACTGCTGCTCTAGGCCGCCTTCTACTGCCCTACCTGTTCCCCGCGCTGTCCGCCTTTGCCACAGTAGAGGACCTGATTTCCCACATTCGCAATAGCGACGCTCGCTACTGCGCAACCGCCCCAACTGAGTTCCTTGACAGGAACCAGCCCCCGATGTTCATCACTCTCTACTTTATAGTCACCCGCCTCCCTGACTCTCTTCGCTCTGTCAGGGACCACTTTCTCTCCCTCGACCCCACAGTCCTCACTATTGACCTCCTCGAGCAGCACCTCCTTGCAGCTGAGACTAGTGTAGTCGCTGTAGGTGCTGCTCGTGGCACTCCGCGCACACCCTTCTTCGAGGGGTGCTCCCCCTCCCCCCTGGCCCCCTCCTACGCCTCTACTGCCTCTTTCGACGTCCCTGGTGCTGAGGACGTCAAGGCTCCTTCTGCTAGTGCAAAGCGCCGCAGCAGCAAGGGCAAGGGTGGCAAGGGTGGTGGCGGTGGCATCGGGGGTGGTGGTGGGGGCAGCAGTGGAGGTGGTGGAGGCAGTGGAGGTGGTGGCAGCGGTGAGAGTGGTGGCGGGAGTGGGGGCTTTGGTGGCGGCGGTGGAGGCAGCGGTAGGAGTGGTGGTAGTGGCAGCGGTGGGAGTGGTGGCGGTCGGAGTGGAGCTCCGCGTGGAGGTTCTGGAGGAGGCCAGAGGCAGCAGCAGCAGCGTCGGAGTGAGACCCCGTTGCCCCAGCAGCTTCGTGAGTGGTTTTCTCAGCGTGGGGCGTCTGGGGGTAGTGGTAGCTGCCCGTATGATATACGCACGGGTGACCGTGCTGGTCAGACATGTGGGAAGCATCACATTCAGCACCTCTGTTTCTCCTGCCTCGACGACGCTTGGTGCGCAGAGTTTGGTGACGAGGCCGAGCGCCCGCACTGGGCAGAGCTGCTTAGGTCTGGAGTTGCTATCTTTGACCTAGACTATGATGTTATCCTTGCTGCTATGTATGCTTTGTCTGTTAGTGCCGAGGGTGACAGTTACCTGTGTGTGCTGCCTAACCCAGGTATAGAGGCTGTTGCTGTAGGTGCTAGTGAGTCTCTTCTCCCTGGTACTGCACCTGCTGAGGCCTTGCACACCTTCACACTCGACTCAGGTGCCTCACGCTGTTTCTTTTGCGACAGCACCACCCTCACTCCTCTCTCTGCACCTGTCCCGGTCAGGCTGGCTGACCCCTCCGGGGGCCCACTCCTCGCCCATTCCTCCACTGTGCTCCCGTGTTCGGCGGTTCCGTCCGGCTCACTGTCAGGCCTTCACCTCCCCTCGTTCTCTACGAACTTGGTGGGTACCGCTGCCCTCCAGGATGCAATGGTCACTACCACCACTCGTGGGGGTCAGCGTGTGTCGATCTGCACGTGTGCACGGACGGGCCGTCAACTGGCCACGTTCACTCGTCGGCCAGGGTCGAGTCTGTACACACTGGCTACCGAGCCTCCTCAGGTAGCTGCGTCTGCCCAGGTGTCCGCGTCAGGTCAGGTAGCACCCCCTTGCTCGTGTCGCCTCCTGTCGCACCAGACCCTTCTGTGGCACCACCACCTGGGTCACCCCTCCCTGCCACGCCTTCGTGGCATGCACTCCCGCCTCCTTGTCTCTGGTCTTCCCCAGTCTCTGCCTCCCCTCCCACCCTCGCCTGCCCCGCCCTGCCTTCCTTGCGTCGAGGGGCGGCAGCGCGCCGCTCCTCACTCCTCGTTTCCCCCGACGACTGCTCCCATGCAGACTCTCCACATGGTCGTGTGGGGCCCAGCCCGCGTTAGTGGACAGGGCCGCGAGCGCTACTTTCTGCTGGTTGTTGATGACTACACGCGGTACACCACGGTCTTCCCCTTGTGCAACAAGGGTCAGGTCGTTGATGTCTTGATCCCTTGGATCCGCGCAGTCCGTCTCTAGCTCCGCGAGCGGTTCCACCAGGACCTTCCTGTCTTGCGCCTGCACTCTGACAGAGGTGGTGAGTTCTCCTCCGACCTCTTGCGGGACTTTTGTCGTGTGGAGGGCATTCTCCAGTCGTCCAGGCTTCCGGACTCCCCTCAGCAAAATGGGATTGCTGAGCGCCGCATTGGCTTAGTCATGGAGGTCGCTCGTACCTCCATGATCCATGCGGTTGCTCCCAATTTTCTGTGGCCGTTTGCGGTCCGGTACGTTGCGCATCAGCTCAACCTCTGGCCCCGTGTCTCCTTGCCGGAGAGCTTGCCTACACTGCGTTGGACGGGGAAGGTTGGCGATGCGTCGGTGTTCCGGGTCTGGGGTTCTCGTGTCTTTGTTTGCGATACGTCCGCGGACAAGCTCTCCGCCTGCGCTATTCCCTGCGTCTTCCTTGGCTTTTCCCCTGACGCGCCTAGCTGGCAGTTTTACCACCCCACCTCGCGCCGTGTCTTCCCCTCTCAGGACGTTACGTTTGACGAGTTGGTTCCCTTTTACCATCTCTTCCCCTACCGCTCTGCCCCTCCCCCACCCCCGCTGCTCTTCCTTGCTCCAAGTCCCCCTCCGGTAGACCCCCTCCCCCCCCAGGTTCCTGCTCCCTCAGGTGTCTCTGAGGTAGACCCTCTCCCTCGTACTGCGCTTGTTGAGGTAGCTGTCGGCTCAGGTGCTGCTCGAGGTGCCGCGTCTGGGGGTACTGCGTCTTGGGGTGCGGAGCCTGGGGGTGCTGAGGCTGAGGGTGCCAGGTCTGGGGGTGCTGCGCCTGGGGGTGCGGAGCCTGGGGGTGCTGAGCCTACGGGAGTGGAGCCCGGGGGTGCTGAGTCTAAGGGTGTGGAGCCTGGGGGTGCTGAGTCTGAGGGTGCGGAGTGTGGGGGTGCTGAGCCCAAGGGTACCGCTTCTTCAGGAGGTCTTGCGGGTGCTTCGCCACGACTGTCTTCCCGGTCGGAGCCTCTCTGCCCGCAGCAGCTGCGCAAGTGGTTTTCTCAGTGCTCCCGCCTTCGGAGTGGAGCTGCCGGAGCTAGAGGCTCTCCCGCTGGAGACACTAGAGCTGGAGGTGCTGGAGTTACTACTAGAGCTGGTGGTACCGGAGGTGCTGCAGTTGCTGGTCCTGGAGGTGCTCGTACCAGGGGTACTGGAGCTGCCGGGACTGATGGTGTGGGGGAGCTGGAGCTGGAGGCACTGGGGCTGGAGGAGCTGGAGCTGTTGACACTGGAGTTGGAGGTGCTGGAGGCACTGTGCGGCTGCGACCGTACTTTGTTCCCCTTCTTCGGCAAGTTCTTGGTGTCCCGTCTTATCCTGTCCTTACTCCTCCCTTCCTGTGTCCACCGCCTGACCAGTCACAGCCGCTATTACAGCCAGCCTCAGCACTGCTTGCTCCTTCTCCTTACACTGAGAAGGTCGGCGGTCTTACAGAGCGTCGTGTGCCTGCGTCTCGTCCTGCCTCCCCTGTTCGCACTGGTCGTCGCATTCCTCGTCCGCGTCCTCCTCCTGTCCCTTGCACCCACGCTATGGCACTTCGTCCTTCCTCTGTTCCACTGCGTGTTCCTCTGCCTGCTCCTCCTGAGTCCTCTCTTCCTTCAGTCGCTGACCCTGAGTCTGACCGTGCTCGTGTTGCCAGTCCCACTGTCTCTCGTCTTCTTGCCACTGTTGTCACTGACCCCTCGTTTGAGTCCACTGCTGCGTCTGCCATCGTTGCTGAGCTACTACCTATCGTCTAGACTACGCCACTACTCTTGTTCCTAAGTCTGCGTCTGCCAGTCCTCCGACCGTCGGGGGTGAGTGTGCTCTTACCACACCCGTCCTTGAGAACAAGCAGGAGGACTTTGAGTGTCTTGCAACTGCTGTACCTTGTTTCTCTTCCATGCTGCTTGCCCCTGAGGGAGACCCAAATGCACCAGACATCCCGACCCCGCGCTCTTACGCAGAGGCAATTACGGGTCCTTGATCCTCTCAGTGGCAGACAGCCGTGGATGCCGAGATGGCATCCTGGAAGTCCACAGGCACTTACGTCGATGCAGTTCCCCCGTCTCGGGGGAACATAGTCGATGGCATGTGGATTTTCAGGGTGAAGCGGCCGCCAGGTTCTCCGCCTGCCTTCAAGGCGCGTTACGTTGCTCAAGGCTTCAGTCAGCGACAGGGGGTCGACTACTTCCAGACCTTCTCCCCCACCCCGAAGATGACTACTGTTTGGGTGTTGCTGCACGTCGGTGCTCAGCGTGACTACGAGTTGCACTCTCTGGACTTCAGTACAGCTTTCTTGCAGGGCAGCCTGCACGAGGAGATCTGGCTGCGCCGCCCACCTGGCTTCACTGGGTCGTTTCCTGCAAGTACCCAGTGGAGCCTCCAGCGGGCAATCTACGGTCTCCGCCCGACGACTCACGAGTGGCACGACACACTGAGGACTACGCTTGCGGCTCTTGGGTTTGCTCCTTATACTGCTGACCCGTCGATGTTTCTACACACCGACACGTCGCTGCCGCCGTTCTACGTCCTCGTATATGTCGACGACCTCGTCTTTGCCACTGCTGACACTGAGGCACCGACCCTTGTGAAGTTGGAGCTGCAGAAGAGACACACCTGCACTGACCTGGGTGAGCTGCGCAGCTATCTTGGCTTGCATATCACCTGGGACAGAGCACGGCGCACCATCACACTGACTCAGTCACACATGGTGCACCAGGTCCTTCAGCGCTTCGGCTTCCAGTTCTCCTCGTCACAGCCCACTCCTCTGTCTACCGGTCACTCGCTCTCAACTCCACCTTCGGACAAGTCCGTAGAGCCAAGTGGTCCGTACCCAGAGCTTGTCGGTTGTCTCATGTACCTGATGACGTGCACACGACCTGACCTCGCGTACCCTCTCAGCCTCCTGGCTTGCTACGTGCCTCCCGGTAGGCACCGAAAGGTGCGATGGGATGCTCCAAAGAGGGTACTGCGTTACTTGTGCAGTACATCAGGCATGAGGCTTGTGCTTGGAGGACGGTGTCCAGTTGTCCTCAAGTGGATCACAAGACCAGTCAAGAAACGCAAAGCAAGCTCAGGGTGGATCACAAAGTCACCACACAGTCCAAGCACAAGCAAAGGGCCACAACGCCAGTTCACATGCAGAGATATTTAAAAGAGAACAAACAATACAGTGATCATACCCTAGCAAGTGTAAGCATGCAGGTATATATATAGATCACAGTACAAGCAAAGTCACGCAGTGAGCAAGTGAGGAAAAGTAGGCACAAGGCCTAACACAGTAGCAAAGCGCTGATGATCACCAGGGGGAAGTGCCTTGGTGAATATATCAGCAGAGTTGGCCCTAGTGGCCACGTACGCAAGACGAAGCTGACCACGCTGTTGCAACTCTCGAGCAAGGAAGTATTGCAGAGCAATGTGCATCGTTCTATGCTCCAGTCTGTGCTCCTAACACAAGGCAATCATGGCCTTGTTGTCTACGTACAGAACTGGAGGCGAACGAGGCTGCTCGCCCAAGTCAGTCAGCAGGTAGGTGAGCCAGCGTAGCTCCTGTGCAGCCATGGCCCCGGCGTAGATCTCAGCCTCACAACTGGAGCTGAGAACCAAAGACGAGCGGGTAGACCGCCAAGAAACAGAGCCGGAACCAAGGCTGAAGGTGTAACCCTGTGACGACTGTTGCGTAGCTGAGTCGTCAACCCAAGAAGCGTCTGCGTGACCAGTGAGGACAACTGGACTCCGTCCTCCAAGCACGAGCCCCATGCCCGATGTACTGCACAAGTAACGCAGTACCCTCTTCGCAGCATCCTAGTGCACCTTTTGGTGCCTACCGGGAGCCACGTAGCGAGCCAGAAGGCTGAGAGGGTACGCAAGGTCAGGTCGTATGCACGTCATCAGGTACATGAGGGTACGGACCACTTGGCTCTACGGACTCGTCCGAAGGTGGAGCTCAGAGCGAGGGACCCGTAGACAGAGGAGTGGGCTGTGGCGAAGAGAACTGGAAGCCGAAGCGCTGAAGGACCTGGTGCACCATGTGTAACTGAGTCAGTGTGATGGTGCGCCGTGCTTTGTCCTGGGTGATCTGCAAGCCAAGATAGCTGCGCAGTTCACCCAGGTCAGTGCAAGTGTGTCTCTTCTGCAGCTCCGACTTCACAAGGGTCAGTGCCTCAGTGTCAACAGTGGCAAAGACCAGGTCGTCGATGTAGACGAGGACGTAGAACGGCGGCAGCAACGTGTCGGTGCGTAGAAACAGCGATGGGTCAGCAGTAGAAGGAATAAACCCCAGAGCCCCAAGTGTAGTCCTCTGTGTATCGTGCCACACGCGAGGCGCCTGGCGGAGACCGTAGACTGGCCGCCGGAGGCTCCACTGAGTACCTGCAGGAAACGACCCAGTGAAGCCACGTAGGCGGCGCAGCCAGATCTCCTCGTGCAGGCTTCCCTGCAAGAAAGATGTAATGAAGTCTAGAGAGTGCAACTCGTAATCATGCTGAGCAGCAACGTGCAGCAACACCCGAAGAGTAGTCATCTTCGAGGTGGGGTAGAAGGTCTGGAAGTAGTCGACCCCTTGTCGCTGACTGAAGCCTCTAGCAACGTAACGCGCCTTGAAGGCAGGCGGAGAACCCGGCGGCCGCTTCACACTGAAAATCCACATGCCATCGACTATGTTCGCCCGAGACGGGGGAACTGCGTCGACGTAGGTGCCTGTGAACTTCCTCGATGCCATCTCGGCATCCATGGCTGCCTGCGATTGAGAGGAGTAAGGACCCGTAATCGCCTCTGCGTAAGAGTGTGGGGTCGGGATGTCTGGTGCATCCGGGTCTCCCTCAGGGGCAAGCAGCATGGAAGCAAAACGAGGTACAGTAGCTGCAAGACACTCAAAGTCCTCCTGCTTGTCCTCAAGGACGTCCGTGCCAAGAGCACACTCACCCCCGACGGACTGAGCACTGGCAGACTCAGACTCAGCAACAAGAGCAGTGGCGTAGTCTAGACGATAGGCTGCAGCAAAGTCAACCAGCTCAGCAACGAGGGCAGACGCAACAGTGGACTCAAAAGAAGGGTCGGTGACAACAGTAGCGAGGAGACGAGAGACAATGGAACTGGCAGCACGAGCGCGGTCAGACTCAGGGTCAGAGATGGCAGGAAGAGAGGACTCAGGAGGAGGTGGCAGAGGAACACGCAGGGGAACAGAGGAAGGACGAAGTGCCATAGCGTGGGTGCCTGGGACAGAAGGAGGATGCGGACGAGGAACGCGACAACCTGTGCAAACAGGGGAGGCAGGACGAGACGCAGGCTCACGACGCTCTGTAAGACCGCCGGTCTACTCAGTGTAAGGAGAAGGAGCAGGCAGTGTGGAGGCTGGTTGTACCAGCGGCTGGGACTGGTCAGGTGGTGGACACAGTAAGGGAGGAGTAAGGCCAGGAGAAGAGGGGACACCAAGAACCTGCTAAAGCAGGGGAACGAAGTACGGTCGCAGCCGCACAGTGCCTCCAGCAACAGTACCACCAGACACAGCACCCCCAGCTCCAGCACCTCCAGCTGCAGGGTCAACAGCTCCAGTGTCTCCAGCTCCAGCGCCTCCAGCTCGAGTGCCACCAGCTCCAGTGTCACCAGCTCCAGCTCCTCCAACTCCAGTGCCACCAGCGCCAGTGCCTCCAGCTCCAGCGCCTCCAGGCTCCGTAGGGTCTACAGCTCCAGCTCCTCCAGCTCCAGCGCCCCCAACACTACCAGTCCCGGCAGCTCCAGTACCCCTGGTATGAGCACCTCCAGGACCAGTAGCTGCAATACCTCCAGTACCACCAGCTCTAGAAGTAACTCCAGCACCTCCAAGACAAGTAAATCCAACACATCCAGCTCTAGTGTCTCCAGCGGCAGTGCCTCCAGCTCCGACAGCTCCACTCCGATGGCGTGTGCGCTGAGCAAACCACTCGCGCAGGTGCTGCGGGGAGAGAGGCTCCAGCCAGGGAAAAAGTCCTTGTGAAACACCCGCAGGACCTCCAGAAGAAGCACTACCCCTCTTCTCAGCACCCCCAGACTCCGTACCCTCAGACTCAGCACCCCCAGGCTCCACACCCTCAGGCTCAGCACCCTCAGGCTCCACACCCGCAGGCTCAGCACCCCCAGGCTACGCACCCCCAGGCTCAGCACCCCCCGACATGGCACCCTTAGACCCAGCACCCTCAAGCTCAGCACGCGCAGGCTCAGCACCCCCAGACGCAGCACCTCGAGCAGTGCCTGAGTCGACAGCTACCTCAACAGGCACAGTACCAGGGAGAGGGTCTACCTGAGACACACCTGAGGGAGCAGGACCCTGAGGGGGGAGGGGCTCTACCGAAGGGAGACCTAGAGCAAGGAAGAGCGACGGGGGAGGGGGGGGGGGAGCGGTAGGGGAAGAGACGGTAAAAGGGAACCGACTCGTCAAACGTGACTTCCTGAGAGGGGAAGACACGGCGCGACGTGGGGTGGTAAAACTGACAGCCAGGCACGTCAAGGGGAAAGCCAAGGAAGACGCAGGGAATAGCGCGGGCAGAGAGCTTGTCCGCTGACGTATCTCGAACAAAGGCACAAGAGCCCCAGACCTGGAACACCGACGCATTAGCGAGGTCTCCGGAAAGGAGACACGGGGCCAGAGGTTGAGCTGATGCGCAGCGTACCGGACCGCAAACGGCCACAGAAAATGGGGAGCAGCCGCATGGATCATGGAGGTACGAGCGACCTCCATGACTAAGCCAACGCGGTGCTCAACAATCCCATTTTGCTGAGGGGAGGCCGGAAGACTGAACGACTGGAGAATGCCCTCCCCACGACAAAAGTCCCGCAAGAGGTCGGAGGAGAACTCACCACCTCTGTCAGAGTGCATTCGTAGGACAGGAAGGTCCTCGCGGAACCGCTTGCTGAGCTGGAGACGGACTCTGTGGATCCAAGGGATCAAGACATCAGGGACCTCACCCTTGCTGCGCAAGGGGAAGTCCGTGGTGTAACGTGTGTAGTCGTCAACAACCAACAGAAAGTAGTGCTCGCGGCGCTGGGCCCCACACGTCCATGTGGAGAGTCTGCAGGGGAGCAGTCGTCGGGGGAAACGAGGAGGAGTGAGGAGCGGCGCGCTGCCGCCCCTCGACGCAAGGAAGGCAGGGCGGGGCAGGCGAGGGCGGGAGGGGAGGCAGAGACCGGGGAAGACCAGAGACAAGGAGGCGAGAGTGCATGCCACGAAGTCATGGCAGGGAGGGGTGACCCAGGCGGTGGTGCGAAAGAAGGGTATGGTGCGACAGCAAGCGACACGAGCAAGGGGGTGCTACCTGACCTAACGCAAACACATGGGCAGACGCAACTACCTGAGGAGGCTCGGTAGCCAGTGTGTACAGACTCGACCCAGGCCGACGAGTGAACGTGGCCAGGTGACGGCCCGTCCGTGTACACGTGCAGACCGACACACGATGACCCCCAGGAGTGGTGGTAGTGCCCATCGCATCCTGGAGAGCAGCGGTACTCACCAAGTTCGTAGAGAACAAGGGGAGGTGAAGGCCTGTCAGTGAGCCAGACGGAACCGCCAGAATAGGGAGCACAGTGGAGGAATGGGCGAGGACTGGGCCCCAGGAGGGGTCAGTCAGCCTGACCGGGACAGGTGCAGAGAGAGGAGTGAGGGTAGTGCTGTCGCGAAAGAAACAGCGTGAGGCACCTGAGTCAAGTGTGAAGGTGTGCAAGGCCTGAGCAGGTGTTGTACCAGGGAGAACAGACTCACTAGCACCTAGAGCAGCAGCCTCTATACCTGGGTCAGGCGGCACACACAGGTAACAGTCACCCTAAGCACTAACAGACAACGCATACATAGCAGCAAGGATAGCATCATAGTCTAGGTCAAATATAGCAACTCCTGACCTAAGGAGCTCTGCCCAGCGGGGGCGCTCGGGCCGGGCTAGGTGCGGCGGGCGGGCCTAGGGGCGACGGGCCTATGGGATACGGGCCGGGCTAGGGGCGACGGGCCTACGGGCTAGGCTAGGGGCGACGGGCCGGCCTAGGGGCGACGGGCCTAGGGGCGACGGGCCTAGGTGCCGGGCTAGGGGCGACGGGCCGGCCTAGGGGCGACGGGCCTAGGGGCGACGGGCCTAGGAGCGACGGGCCGAGGCTAGGGGCGACAAGCCGCACGAGGGCGGTGCGCTTGACAGAAGGTGCGACACGAGGGTCGCTAGGGGCGGCTAGTGAGGCAGCGCAGTGGTGGGCCCAAGGAAAAAAAAAAACGGTCCTAGCGAAGGACTTGCTCTGAAACCATGTCAGAAGAATGAACGAGAATGGATGAACTATGAAACAGTTGGGTACAAGTACTAACCCTAATTCGGTTGTACCCCTTATGGGCTACCCCACTATAGCCTACATAATTGTAAGCAATATAAAATTCTGACAGGCGCGCGGTCTAGGGGCGACGGGCGGGCCGAGCTAGGGTCGACGGGCGGGCCGGGCCTAGGGTCGACGGGCGGGCGCGCGGGTCTAGGGGCGACTGGCGGGCCAGGGCCTAGGGGCGACGGACGGGCCGGGCTAGGGTCGATGGGCGGGCCGGGGCCAAGGGGCGACGGGCGGGCCGCGGGTCTAGGGGCGACGGGCGGGCCGCACGAGGGCGGCGTGTGGGGCAGCAGGTGCGGCACGAGGGTCGCTAGGGGTGGCGCGTGAGCCAGCAGGGCGGCTTGTGGGGCAGCGCTGTGGTGGGCCCTAAAAAGGAAAACCGGTCCCAACGAAGGACCTGCTCTAAAACCATGTCAAGAGAATGAACGAGAAAAAGTGATGAACTATGAAAGAGTTGGGTACAAGTACTAACTCTAATTGGGTTGTACCCCTTATGGGCTACCCCACTATAGCCTACATAAAGTAAGCAATATAACATTCTGACAGTCCAATGCTGTTTTGTCCAACGCCGTTTTGTCCAACGCGGATTTGTCCAATGCCGTTTTGTCCAACGTGGATTTGTCCAACGCTGATTTGTCAAACGCCGTTTTGTCCAACGCCGTTTTGTCCACTCTGTTTTGTCCAACGCCGTTTTGTCCAACATGGATTTGTCCAACGCGGATTTGTCCAACGCCGATTTGTCCAACGCGGATTTGTCCAACGCCGATTTGTCCAACGCCGATTTTGTGAAGAATTAAACAGGAATGATTGAACTAGAAATGAGGTGGGTACAAATAGAGAACACAAAAGTGTTGTACCCTCTAGGAACTACCCCACTACAGCCTATATAGGCTAAGGCATATACATTTGACACACCCCCATAGGCAAAGTGGGGGAGAACTAGGGGTCACAAGACCAGTCAAGCAAAGCAAAGCAAAGCAAGCTCAGGGTGGATCACAACGTCACCACACAGTCTGAGCACCGGTTCAAAGGCCACAAGGCCAGTTCACATGCAAGTTCATATATAAAGGTAAACAAGCAAGTGCAGGTATATATAGATCACAGTACAAGGAAAGTCAAGTGAGGCCAAGTAGGCACAAGACCTAGCATAGTACAGAAGCGCTGATGATCACAAGGCTGAAGTGCCTTGGTAAAGATATCAGCAGTGTTGGCCTGAGAGGCCACGTAAGCAAGGCGCAGCTGACCACGCTGCTGCAGCTCACGAGCAAGGAAGTAGCGAAGAGCAATGTGCTTCGTTCTGTGCTCCAGTCTGTGCTCCCGACACAAGGCCAGCATAGCCTTGTTGTCTACGTACAGAACTGGAGGAGAACGAGGCGGCTCTCCCAGGTCAGTCAGCAAGTAGGTGAGCCAGCGTAACTCCTGTGCAGCCATGGCCCCTGCGTAGATCTCAGCCTCACAGCTGGAGCTGAGAACAGAAGACGAGCGAGTAGACCGCCACGAAACAGAGCCGGAACCAAGGCTGAAGGTGTAACCCTGTGACGACCGCTGAGTAGCCAGGTCGTCAACCCAAGACGCGTCTGCGTGACCAGTGAGGACCACTGGACTCCGCCCTCCAAGCACTAGCCCCAAGCCCGAAGTACTGCACAAGTAGCGCAACACCCTCTTCGCTGCAGCCATGTGCTCTGGTCGGTGTCTCCCAGGAGCAACATAGCGTGCCAAGATGCTCAGAGGGTATGCTAGGTCAGGTCGAGTGCAGGTCATCAGGTACATGAGGCAGCCAACAAGCTCTGGGTACGGGCCACTCGGCTCTACGGACTCATCCGAAGGCAGAGCTGAGAGCGAGTGGCGAGTAGACAGAGGAGTGGCCTGAGGCGAGGAGTACGTGAAGTCGAAGCGCTGAAGGACCTGCTGCACCATGTGTGACTGAGTCAGAGTAATGGTGCGCCGTGCTCTGTCCCGGGTGATCTGCAAGCCAAGATAGCTGCGCAGTTCACCCAGGTCAGTGCACGTGTGTCTCTTCTGCAGCTCGGACTTCACGTGGGCGAGTCCAGCAGTGTCAGCTGTAGCAAACACCAAGTCGTCGACGTACACGAGGATGTAGAACGGCGGCGGCAAAGTGTCGGTGCGAAGAAACAGCGACGGGTCAGCAGTGGAAGGAGCAAACCCAAGAGCCGCAAGCGTAGTCCTCAGTGTGTCGTGCCACTCACGTGGCGCCTGGCGGAGACCGTATACTGGCCGCCGGAGGCTCCAATGGGTACCAGGAGGAAACGACCCAGTGAAGCCAGGTGGGCGGCGCAGCCAGATCTCCTCGTGCAGACTGCCCTGTAGGAAAGCAGTGCTGAAGTCAAGGGAGTGAAGCTCGTAGTCACGCTGAGCAGCGACGTGCAGCAGAACCCGAAGAGTGGTCATCTTCGGGGTCGGGGAGAAGGTCTGAAAGTAGTCAACTCCCTGGCGCTGACTGAAGCCTCGAGCCACGTAACGCGCCTTGAAGACAGGCGGAGAACCCGGCGGCCGCTTCACCCTGAAAATCCACATGCCACTGACGATGTTCGCCCCAGGTGGGGGAACCTCGTCGACGTAGGTGCCTGTGGACTTCCAGGAAGCCATCTCTGCGTCCATGGCTGCCTGCCACTGAGAGGAGTAAGGACCCTCTATCGCCTCTGCGTAAGAGCGCGGGGTCGGGATGTCTGGTGCATCCGGGTCTCCCTCAGGGGCAAGCAGCGTGGACACGAGATGAGGTAAAGCAGCAGCAAAACACTGGAACTCCTCCTGTCGGTCCTCAAGGACGTCCGTGCTAAGAGCACACTCACCCCCGACGGACGGAGGACAGACAGACGCAGACGCAGACTCAGCAACAAGACTAGCGGCGTAGTCTAGACGACAGTGAGCAGCGAAGTCGACAAGCTCGGTAACTAAGGCAGACGCAGCAGTGGACTCAAAGGAAGGGTCAGTGACAACAGTGGCTAGGAAACGCGTGACAGTAGGACTGGCAGCACGAAGGGAGTCAGACGCCGGGTCAGCAAGAGCAGGAAGAGAGGACTCTGGAGGAGACGGCAAAGGGACACGCTGTGGCGCAGTGGAAGGACGCAGTGCCATCTGATGCGTGCCCGCGACTGCAGGAGGACGCGGACGTGGAACACGACGACTAGTGCGAGCAGTGCGAAGAGGCGACGCAGGACGCGACTCAGGCTCACGACGCTCTGCAAGACCTCCAGTAGGACCAGCGTAGGGAGAAGGAGCAGGCAGAGGGGAGACCAGCTGTAACTGTGACTCGGACTGGACAGGCGGAGGACACTCTAAGGAAGGAGCAGGACTAGGAGAAGGCGGAAGACCAAGAACCTGCTCAAGGAGCGGAACGAAGTACGGCCGCGGCCGCGCAGCACCTCCAGAACCAGCACCTCCTAAACCCCCAGCGTCAGCTCCAACTCCAGCAGCACTACCAGCTCTAGTACCTCCAGCAGCTCCAGCTCCAGCAGGACCACCAGCAGACACAGCCGCTCCGGCTCCAGTACCTCCAGTAGCACCCACTCAAGCAGCACCACCAGCTCCAGCTCCACCAGTAGCTCCAGCACCAGGAGCACCACCAGGCCCAACAGCTCCAGTACCTCCAGTATGAGCACCTCCGGGACCCGTGGCTCTTGCACCCCCAGCAGAAGCAGAACCTCTAGTACCGGCTCCAGCAGCACCTCCAGCTCCAGAACCTCCAGCAGTAGCAGAACCTCCAGCACCGGCAGCACCTCCAGCTCCAGCAGCACGGCTCCAGCGGCGAGCAAACCACTCGCGCAGCTCCTGTGGAGAGGGAAGCTCCCGCCGGGACAAAGCACCCGAAGGACCGCCAGGTCCAGCACCGACAGGCTCCACACCCCCACTCCCAGCAGCCCCAGGCTTAGCACCCCCAGAAGCAGCACCCCCAGGCCCCGCACGCTCAGGCTGAGCACCCCCAGACCCAGCACCCCCAGGCTCCGCACGCTCAGGCTCAGCACCCCCAGACCCAGCACCCCCAGGCTCCGCACGCTCAGGCTCAGCACCCCCAGACGCACTAGAGTCAGCAGCTACCTCGACAGGCTCGACTGCATCTACCTGGGACACACCTGAGGGGGCAGGACCCTGAGGGGGGAGGGGGTCTACCGGGGGGGGACCGGGAGCGAGGAAGAGCGGCGGGGGGGGGAGGGGGGCAGTGCGGTAGGGGAAGAGACGGTAGTACGGAACCGACTCGTCAAACGTGACGTCCTGGGAGGACAGAACACGACGCGAGGTGGGGTGGTAAAACTGCCAACCAGGCGCGTCAGGGGGAAAGCCGAGGAAGACGCAAGGAACAGCACGGGAGGACAGCTTGTCCGCAGACAAGTCTCGGACGAAAGCTCGAGATCCCCAGACACGGAACCCAGACGCATCACCAACCTTCCCCGTCCACCGCAGAGTAGGGGAGGTCTCCGGCAGGGAGACCCGGGGCTGAAGGTTGATCTGATGCGCCGCGTACTGAACCGCGAACGGCCACAGAAAATGGGGAGCAGCCGCATGGATCATGGACGTACGAGCGACATCCATGACCATGCCAATGCGGCGCTCAGCAATCCCATTTTGCTGTGGAGAGGCCGGAAGCGTGAACGTCTGGCGGATGCCCTCCGCACGACAGAAGGCTCGCAGAAGGTCGGAGGAAAACTCTCCGCCTCTGTCGGAGTGCAGACGCAGAACAGGAAAGTCCGAGCCGAAACGCTCTCTGAGCTGGAGACGAGCAACGCGGATCCAGTCGATCAACACCTCAGTGACCTCACCCTTGCTGCGCAAGGGGAAGACAGTGGTGTAACGCGAGTAGTCGTCAACCACCAGCAGGAAGTAACGCTCGTGACCCTGTCCACGGACGCGGGCTGGGCCCCACACGTCCATGTGAAGTGTCTGCAGCGGAGCCTCTATCGGGGGAAACTCGGAGGAGTGAGGAGCGGCGCGCTGCCGCCCCTCGACGCAGGGAACGCAGGTAGGGGCAGGTCCCGGGGGAAGGGGAGGGAGGGACCGGGGGAGACCAGAGACAAGGACACGGGAGGCCATGCCTCGGAGACGAGGCAAGGAGGGGTGACCAAGGCGGTGGTGCCAGAGGAGGGTCTGGTGGGACAGGAGGCGACACGAGCAGGGGGCAGACTCAGGACCTGACCGAGACGCTGCAGCAAACACCTGACTCGACGCAGCTACCTGACCAGACGCAGCAACCGGAGGAGACTCTGTGGTCAGTGTGTACAGGCTCGACCCCGGTCGACGGGTAAACGAGGCCAAGTGGCGGCCCGTCTGAGCACACGTGTAGTGGGTCACTCGCTGACCTGCAGGAGTGAACTGGTCAACTCCGGCATCCTGAAGGTCAGCACCACTCACCAAGTTCGTGGAGAACGAGGGGAGGTAGAGACCAGACAGGGAGCCTGACGGGGCCGCCGGACACGGGAGGACAGTGGAGTAGCGAGCAAGGACAGGACCCCCAGAGGGGTCTGCCAGGGAGACCGCAACCGGCCGACTGAGCGGCGTAAGGGTGGTGCGGTCTCGAAAGAAGGAGCGGGAAGCACCCGAGTCGAGGGTGAAGGTGTGAAAGACCTGAGCCGACTCGATACCTGAGAGAGCAGACTCACCAGCACCTAGAGCAGCAGACTCACGAGTACCTGGAGCAGCAGACTCACTAGCACCTAGAGCACCAGCCTCAATACCAGGGTCAGGCGGAACACACACGTAACAGTCACCCTCAGCACTAATAGACACAGCATACATGGCAGCAAGAATAGCATCAAAGTCAAGATCAAAGATAGCTACCCCCGACCTGAATAGATCTCCCCAACGAGGGATCTCAGTGGCGTCCGGGAACTGGGCACGCCAGGCGTCCGTCAGGCGACCGAAGCAGCGCTGGGTGGCGTGCAGGCCGCCACACTGCTCTCCAGTGCGGTCACCGGTGCGCAGGACGTAAGTACAGGGACCAGCACCCCCAGACCCCTGGCGCCCCGCGTACCATTCACGATGCTGCTGGGGGGAAGGGGTCTCACGAGAGCGCTGCTGCTGCTGGGGTCCCCGCTGCACAGCTCCGCCTCTGCCAGCTCCACCTCCGCCGCCGCCGCCTCCGCCTCCTCCACCCCTCCCGCCACCGCCACCGCCTCCTCCACCTCCACCGCCGCCACCGAAGCCCCCACCTCTACCACCACCTCCACCCCCACCTCCTCCTCCGCCTCCACCGCCACTACCGCCGCCCCCACCACCTCCTCCAGCTCCCTTGCCCCGCTTGCCCTTGCTGATGCGGCGCCTCTCACTAGGAGCAGACGCAGCGCTGACCGACTCGGTGCCAACAAGGTCGACAGCAGCAGCAGAGGCAACAGATGGCAAAAGAGGAACGGGGGAGCACCCCTCAAAGAAAGGGGTACGGGGGTCACCACGAGAGGCGCCTACAGCGGTGATACTAGTCTCTGCTGCAAGGAGGCGCTCCTCGAGGAGGTCGACAGTGAGGGTGGTAGGGCAAAGAGAGAGGAAGTGGTCCCTGACCGAGCGGAGAGTGTCAGGGAGTCGAGTGACTAGGTAGTAGAGGGTGATGTACATGGGGGGGGGGGTTCTGGGCGCAGAACTCAGCAGGAAGCGCAGCGCGGTAGCGAGTGTCACTAGTGCGGAGGTGCGTAATGAGGTCAGTGACTGTGCCAAAAAAAAAAAATAGGGCAGGGCGCGAGACGCGCTTCGGGCAGCTAAAAAAAAATTGCTTATGGTGGGCCCTTAGGAAGGAACGGTCCCATGAGGGAACACGCTCTATACTAAGTGAAGAATTAAACAGGAATGATTGAACTAGAAATGAGGTGGGTACAAATAGAGAACACAAAAGTGTTGTACCCTCTAGGAACTACCCCACTACAGCCTATATAGGCTAAGGCATATACATTTGACAGATTTGTCCATCGCCGATTTGTCCAACGCCGATTTGTCCAACGTCGTTTTGTCCAACGCGGATTTGTCCAACGCCGTTTTGTCCAACGCAGTTTTGTCCGACGCCATTTTGTCCAACGCCGTTTTTTCCAACGCCACCGTTTTGTCCAACACTAATTTGTCCAACGCGGATTCGTCCAACGCGGGTTTGTCCAACGTCGTTTTGTCCAACGCTACTTCGCGCTCGTTGTTTTGTCCAACGCAGTTTTGTCCAATGCCGCCGTTTCGTCCAACGCCGTTTTGTCCAACGCCATTTTGTCCAACGTCGTTTTATCCAACGCCATTTTGTACAACGCCGTTTTGTCTGACGCGGATTTGTCCAACGCGGTTTCGTCCAACGCCGATTTGTCCAACGCCCTTTTGTCCAACTCCGATTTGTCCGACGCCGATTTGTCCGACGCCGATTTGTCCGACGCCGATTTGTCCGACGCCGATTTGTCCAACGCCGATTTGTCCAACGCCGATTTGTCCAACGCCGATTTGTCAAACACCGTTTTGTCCAACGCCGTTTTGTCCACTCCGTTTGTCCAACGCCACCGTTTTCTCCAACGCCGTTTTGTCCAATGCGGTTTTGTAGAACGCCGTTTTGTCCAACGCGGATTTGTCCAACACCGTTTTGACCAACACGGATTTGTCCAACGCCGTTTTCTCCAACGCCGTTTTCTCCAACGCCGTTTTGTCTAACGCTACTTTGCGCTCGCTGTTTTGTCCAACGCAGTTTTGTCCAACGCCGTTTTGTCCAACGCCACCATTTTACCCTAAACGCCGTTTTGCCCAACGCGGACTGTCCAACGCGGATTTTTCCAACGCGGATTTGTTCAACGCCGTTTTGTCCAACGCATTTTTGTCCAACGCCGTTTTGTCCAACGCCGGTTTGTCCAACGCGGTTTTGTCCAACGCCTGTTTGTCCAACGCGGATTTGTCCAACGCGGATTTGTAACAATGCGGTCCAACGCAAATTTGTATAACGTGGATTTGCCCAACGCCGATTGTCCAAAGCCGATTTGTCCAATGCCGACTTGTCCAACGTAAATTTGTCCAATGCCGTTTTGGTAAACGCCATTTTGTCCAACGTTGTTTTGTCCAATGACGTTTTGTCGAAGCGGATTTGTCCAACGCCGATTTGTCCTACGCAGATTTGTCCAACGCCGTTTTGTCCAACGTCGTTTTGTCCAACACCATTTTGTCCAACGCAGTTTGTCAAACGCCGTTTTGTCCAACGCCGATTTGTCCCATGCCACTTTGTCCAACGTGGATTTGTCCAAGGCCCTTTCGTCCAACGCCAATTTGTCCAACGTCGTTTTGTCAAACGCCGCCGTTTTGTCCAACGACGTTCAACGCACCCGCTTTTGTCAGAGGTCCACTGGTGATCCCCGATTGATCCTAGGGAAGCGTTACATGCTCGTTGTCCTGGTGGGTTATGGGCGTACTCACCCGCTACTTAACAAGCCCTTTTATCCCAATGGTCTAGTGGTTGGGATTCCGACATGGTATCAGAGCAAAGGTCTCGGGTTCGAATCCCAGTGTGTGCACTTCGGGCATCCTAGTGCGAGGGGGTGTCAGAGGTCCACTGGTGATCCCCGATTGAACATAGGGAAGGGTTGCAGGCTCGTTGTCCTTGGGGGTTATGGGCATACTGACCCATTACTTAACTGTCAGAATAATGAACGAGAATGAATGAACTATGAAACAGTTGGGTACAAGTACTAACCCTAATTGGGTTGTACCCCTTATGGGCTACCCCACTATAGCCTATAATATTCTGACACACCCCCATAGGCACAGTGGGGGAGAACAAGTGGTCACAAGACCAGTCAAGAAAAGCAAAGCAAGCTCAGGGTGGATCACAAAGTCACCACATAGTCCGAGCACAAGCAAAGGGCCACAAGGCCAGTTCACATGCAGATTTATGTAAAGAGCACAAACAGTACGGTGATCATAGCCTAGCAAGAGTAAACATGCAGGTATATATATAGATCACAGTAAAAGCAAAGTCACGCAGTGAGCAAGTGACGCAAAGTAGGCACAAGGCCTAACACAGTAGAGAAGCGCTGATGATCACCAGGCGGAAGAGCCTTGGTGAATATATCAGCACTGTTAGCCCTACTGGCCACGTACGCAAGACGAAGCTGGCCACGCTGTTGCAACTCTCGAGCAAGGAAGTATCGCAGAGCGATGTGCTTCGTTCTGTGCTCCAGTCTGTGCTCTTGACACAAGGCAATCATGGCCTTGTTGTCTACGTACAGAACTGGAGGCGAACGAGGCTGCTCTCCCAAGTCAGTCAGCAGGTAGGTGAGCCAGCGTAGCTCCTGTGAAGCCATGGCCCCTGCGTAGATCTCAGCCTCACAACTGGATCTGAGAACCGAAGACAAGCGGGTAGACCACCAGGAAATAGAGCCGGAACCGAGGCTGAAGGTGTAACCCTGTGACGACCGCTGCGTAGCTGAGTCGTCAACCCAAGAAGCGTCTGCATGACCAGTGAGGACAACTGGACTCCGTCCTCCAAGCATGAGCCCCATGCCTGTCGTATCGCACAAGTAACGCAGTACCCTCTTCGCAGCATCCCAGTGCACCTTTCGGTGCCTACCGGGAGCCACGTAGCGAGCCAGGAGGCTGAGAGGGTATGCGATGTCAGGTCGTGTGCACGTCATCAGGTACATGAGGCAACCCACAAGCTCTGGGTACTGACCACTCGGCTCTACGGACTTGTCCGAAGGTGGAGCTGAGAGCAAGTGGCTGGTAGACAGAGGAGTGGGCTATGGCGAGGAGAACTGGAAGCCGAAGTGATGAAGGACCTGGTGCACCATGTGTGACTAAGTCAGTGTGATGGTGCGCTGTGCTCTTTCCCGGATGATCTACAAGCCAAGATAGCTGCGCAGCTCACCCAGCTCAGTGCAGGTGTGTCTCTTCTACAGCTCCGACTTCACAAGGGTCAGTGCCTCAGTGTCAGCAGTGGCAAAGACGAGGTCGTCGACGTACACGAGGACGTAAACGGCGGCAGCGACGTGTCGGTGCGTAGAAACAGCGACGGGTCAGCAGTAGAAGGAGTAAACCCCTAAGCCACAAGTGTAGTCCTCATTGTGTCGTGCCACTCACGAGGCACCTGGCGGAGACCGTAGACTGGGCGGAGGAGGCTCCACTGGGTACCTGCAGGAAACGACCCAGGGAAGCCAGGTGGGCGGCGCAGCCAGATCTCCTCGTGCGGGCTGCCCTGCAAGAAAGATGTAATGAAGTCCAGAGAGTGCAACTCGTAGTCACGCTGAGCAGCGACGTGCAGCAACACCCGAAGAGTATTCATCTTTGGGGTGGGGGAGAAGGTCTGGATGTAGTCGACTCCCAATCGCTGACTGAAGCCTCTAGCAACGTAACGCGCCTTGAAGACAGGCGGAGAGCCTGGCGGCCGCTTCACCCTGAAAATCCACATGCCATCGACTATGTTCGCCCGTGATGGGGGAACTGCGTCGACGTAGGTGCCTGTGGACTTCCAGGATGCCATCTCGGCATCCGTGGCTGTCTGCCACTGAGAGGAGTAAGGACCCGTAATCGCCTCTGCGTAAGAGCGCGAGGTCAGGATGTCTGGTGCATTCGGGTCTCCCTCAGGGGCAAGCAGCAAAGAAGCGAAACCAGGTACAGCAGCTGCAAGACACTCAAAGTCATCCTGCTTGTCCTCAAGGACGTCCGTGCCAAGAGCACACTCAACCCCTACGGACGAAGGACTGGCAGACTTAGACTCAGCAATAAGAGTAGTGTCGTAGTCTAGACGATAGGCAGTAGCAAATTTAAGCAGCTCAGCAACAAGGGCAGACGCAGCAGTGGACTCAAACGAGGGGTCAGTGACAACAGTGGCGAGGAGACGAGAGACAATGGGACTGGCAGCACAAGCGAGGTTAGACTCAGGGTCAGGGACGGCATGAAGAGAGGACTCAGGAGGAGCAGGCAGAGGAACACGTTGTGGAACAGAGGAAGGACGAAGTGCCATAGCGTGTGTGCCGGGGATAGGAGGACGCGGACGAGGAACGCGATGACCAGTGCGAACAGAGGAGGCAGGACGAGACGCACGCTCATGACGCTCTGTAAGACCGCCAGTCTGCTCAGTGTAAGGAGAAGGAGCAGGCAGTGGGGAGGCTGGCTCTAACAGCGGCTGCGGCTGGTCATGCGGCGGACACAGTAAGGGAGGAGGAAGGCTAGTAGAAGACGGGACACCAAGAACCTGCTGAAGTTGGGGAACGAAGTATGGTCACGGCCGCACAGTGCCTCCAGCACCTCCATCTCCAGGGTCAACAGCTCCAGCTCCTCCAGCTCCAGCTCCTCCCGCGCCAGTGCCTCCAGCTCCAGCGCCACTAGCTCCAGCTCCTCCAACTCCAGCGCCACCAGCGCCAGTGCCTCCAGCTCCAGCGCCTCCAGCCCCAGCAGCTCCAGGCTCCGTAGGGTCTCCAGCTCCAGTTCCCCCAACACCACCAGTCCCGGCAGCTCCAGTACCCCTGGTACGAGCACCTCTAGGACCAGCAGCTGCAGCACCTCTGGTACCACCAGCTCCAGCAGTAACTCCAGCACCTCCAGCTCTAGGGTCTCCAACAGCAGAGTCTCCAGCTCCGGCAGCTCCACTCAGAAGGCGTGTGCGCTAAGTAAACCACTCGCGCAGCTGCTGCGGGGAGAGAGGCTCCGGCCGGGGAGACAGTCGTGGCGAAACACCCGCAGGACCTCCAGAAGAAGCAGTACCCCGAGGCTCAGCACCCCCAGACTCAGCACCCCTAGGCTCCACACCCGCAGGCTCAGCACCCCCAAACTCCACACCCGCAGGCTCCGCACCCCCAGGCTCAGCACCCCCAAGCTCAGCACCCCTAGACCCGGCACCTTCAGACTCAGCACCCCCAGGCTCCGCACCCCCAGACGCAGCACCCCCAGACGCAGCACCTCGAACAGCACCTGAGTCGACAGCTACCTCAACAGACACAGTACGAGGGAGAGGGTCTACCTGAGACACACCTGAGGGAGCAGGACCCTGGGGGGGGAGGGGGTCTACCGGAGGGGGACCTGGAGCAAGGAAGAGCGGCGGGGGTGGGGGAGGGGCGGAGCGGTAGGGGAAGAGACGGTAAAAGGGAACCGAGCCGCGCTGCCTTGCCTAGCCGTGCCGCTTAGCCGAGTCGCATTGCTGCCGCTGCTAGCCTGCTGCTGCTCCTGTCATGGCTAGTCCCAGTGTTCTTACCTTTGATGCTGAGGGTCGAGCGGTTGACTTCGAGGTCTGGATAGATGATCTGCAGCTTTTCCTACACTGCGACAGCAAGGATGGTCTCTCACTGTTCGATCTCACGTCTGGCGCCTCTACTGCCCCTGCTCCTGATGCTGACAGTACTGCTCGCTCACAGTGGACCACGCGCGATGCTGCTGCCCGCCTTGCTGTGCGTAGTCACCTACCGTCTACTGAGCGCGCGCACTTTAGTCAGTACAAGAGTGCTAAGACTCTGTACGACGCTGTAGTTGCACGCTACTCTTCACCTGCCACTGCTGCGCTTAGCCGCCTCATGCTACCGTGCCTGTTCCCTGACCTCGCCGCTTTTGCCACAGTCACTGACCTCATTACGCACCTCCGCACTAGTGACACCCGCTACCGCGCTGCGCTTCCTGCTGAGTTCTGCGCCAAGAACCCCCCCCCCCATGTACATCACCCTCTACTACCTAGTCACCCGACTCCCTGACACCCTTCGCTCGGTCAGGGACCACTTCCTCTCTCTTTGCCCTACCACACTCACCGTTGACCTCCTCGAGGAGCGCCTCCTTGCAGCAGAGACTAGTATTACCGCTGTAGGAGCCTCTCGTGGTGACCCCCGTACCCCTTTCTTTGAGGGGTGCTCCCCAGTTCCTCTTTTGCCCTCCGTTGCCTCTGCTGCTGCTGTCAACCTTGTTGGCACCGAGTCGGTCAGCGCTGCGTCTGCTCCTAGCGAGAGGCACCGTAGCGGCAAGGGCAAGCGGGGCAAGGGCGCTGGAGGAGGTGGCGGGGGAGGCGGTAGTGGCGGTGGAGGCGGAGGAGGGGGTGGGGGTGGGGGTGGTGGCAGAGGTGGGGGCTTCGGTGGAAGTGGTGGAGGTGGAGGCAGCGGTGGCGGTGGCGGCAGCGGTGGCGGTGGCGGTTGGGGTGGAGGCGGCGGAGGCGGCGGTGGCGGAGGTGGAGCTGGTCGAGGCAGAGCTGTGCAGCGGGGACCTCAGCACCAGCCACGCTCTCGTGAGACCCCGTCGCCCCAGCAGCTTCGTGAGTGGTACGCAGGGCGCCAGGGGTCTGGGGGTGCTGGTCCCTGTACCTACGTCCTGCGCTCCGGCGACCGCACTGGAGAGCAGTGTGGCGGCCTGCACGCCACCCAGCGCTGCTTCGGTCGCCTGACAGACGCCTGGCGTACCTAGTTCCCTGACGCCACTGAGATCCGTCGCTGGGGTGATCTGCTCAGGTCGGGTGTAGCTATCTTTGATCTTGATTTTGATGCTATTCTTGCCGCCATGTATGCTGTGTCTATTAGTGCTGAGGGTGACTGTTACGTGTGTGTTCCGCCTGACCCGGGCATTGAGGCAGCTGCTCTAGGTGCTAGTGAGTCTGCTGCTCCAGGTGCTAGTGAGTCAGCTCTCTCAGGTACCGCGTCGGCTCAGGTTTTGCACACCTTCACCCTCGACTCGGGTGCTTCCCGCTCCTTTCGAGACCGCACCACCCTTACGCCGCTCAGTCGGCCGGTTGCGGTCTCCCTGGCAGACCCCTCTGGGGGTCCTGTCCTTGCTCGCTACTCCACTGTCCTCCCGTGTCCGGCGGCCCCGTCAGGTTCCCTGTCTGGTTTTTACCTCCCCTCGTTCTCTACGAACTTGGTGAGTGGTGCTGACCTTCAGGATGGCGGGGTTGACCAGTTCACTCCTGCGAATCAGCGAGTGACCCACTGCACGTCTGCTCGGACGGGCCGCCACTTGGCCACGTTTACCCGTCGTCCGGGGTCGAGCCTGTACACACTGACCACAGAGTCTCCACCGGTTGCTGCGTCTGGTCAAGTAGCTGCGTCGAGTCATGTGTTTTCTGCAGCGTCTCGGTCAGGTCCTGAGTCTGCCCCCTGCTCGTGTCGCCTTCTGTCCCACCAGACCCTCCTCTGGCACCACCGACTTGGTCACCCCTCCTTGCCTCGTCTCCGAGGCATGGCCTCCCGTGTCCTTGTCTCTGGTCTCCCCCGGTCCCTCCCTCCTCTTCCCCCGGGGCCTGCCCCTACCTGCATTCCCTGCGTTGAGGGGCGGCAGCGCGCCGCTCCTCACTCCTCCGAGTTTCCTCCGACAGAGGCTCCGCTGCAGACTCTTCACATGGACGTGTGGGGCCCAGCCCGCGTCCGTGGACAGGGTCACGAGCGTTACTTCCTGCTGGTCGTTGACGACTACTCGCGTTACACCACAGTCTTCCCCTTGCGCCGCAAGGATGAGGTCACTGAGGTGTTGATCGACTGGATCCGCGTTGCTCGTCGCCAGCTCAAAGAGCGTTTCGGCTCGGACTTTCCTGTTCTGCGTCTGCACTCCGACAGAGGTGGAGAGTTTTCCTCCGACCTTCTGCGAGCCTTCTGTCGTGCGGAGGGCATCCGCCAGACGTTCACGCTTCCGGCCTCTCCACAGCAAAATGGGATTGCTGAGCGCCGCATTGGCATGGTCATGGACGTCGCTCGTACGTCCATGATCCATGCGGCTGCTCCCCATTTTCTGTGGCCGTTCGCGGTTCAGTACGCGGCGCATCAGATCAACCTTCAGCCACGGGTCTCCATGCCGGAGACCTCCCCTACTCTGCGGTGGACGGGGAAGGTTGGCGATGCGTCTGCGTTCCGTGTCTGGGAATCTCGAGCTTTCGTCCGTGACTTGTCTGCGGACAAGCTGTCCTCCCGTGCTGTTCCTTGCGTCTTCCTTGGCTTCCCCCCTGACGCGCCTGGTTGGCGGTTTTACCACCCCACCTCGCGTCGTGTTCTGTCCTCCCAGGACGTCACGTTTGACGAGTCGGTTCCGTACTTCCGTCTCTTCCCCTACCGCGCTGCCCCCCTCCCCCCCCCGCCGCTCTTCCTCGCGCCCGGTCCCCCCCTGGTAGACCCCCTCCCCCCTCAGGGTCCTGCCCCATCAGGTGTGTCCCAGGTAGATGCAGTCGAGCCTGTCGAGGTAGCTGTTGACTCAGGTACTTCTGGGGGTGCTGAGCCTGAGCGTGTGGAGCCTGGGGGTGCTGGGTCTGGGGGTGCTGAGCCTGAGCGTGCGGAGCCTGGGGGTGCTGGGTCTAGGGGTCCTGTGACTGGGGTTGCTGAGGGTGGGGGTGCGGAGCCTGCCAGTGCTGGACCTGGCGGTCCTTCAGGTGCTTTGTCCCGGCGGGAGCTCCCCTCTCCACAGGAACTGCGTGAGTGGTTTGCTCGGCGCTGGAGCCGTGCTGATGGAGCTGGTTGTGCTGCCGGTGCTGGAGGTTCTACTGCTGCTGGGGGTGCTGGAGCCACGGGTCCCGGAGGTGCTCGTACTGGAGGTACTGGAGCTGCTGGGCCTGGTGGTGCTACTAGAGCTGGAGCTACTGGCGGAGCTGGAGCTGGTTCTGCTGCTGGAGTGGGTGCTGCTGGAGGTACTGGAGCCGGAGCTACTGAGTCTTCCGGTGGTCCTGCTGGAGCTGGAGCTGTTGGAGGTACTGGAGCTGGAGGTGTTTCTAGAGCCGGTGCTCCTGTGGGTGCTGGAGTTGGCACTCCTGGAGCTGCTGGTGGTACTGTTGGTGCTAGTGGTGCTGGTGGAGTTAGTGCTGATGCTACAGGTACTGGTGCTGTCTCTGCTGGTTCTGGAGGTGCTGCACGGCCGCGGCCGTACTTCGTTCCGCTCCTTGAGCAGGTTCTTGGTCTTCCGCCTTCTTCTGGTCCTGCTCCTTCTTTAGAGAGTCCACCGCCTGTCCAGTCCGAGTCACAGTTACGGCTAGCCTCTCCACTACCTGCTCCTTCTCCCTACGCTGGTCCTACTGGAGGTCTTGCTGAGCGTCGTGAGCCTGAGTCGCGTCCTGCGTCACCTGTTTGTACTGCTCGCCCTAGTCGTCGTGTTCCGCGTCCGCGTCCTCCTGCGGTCCCTGGCACGCATCAGATGGCACTGCGTCCTTCCACTGCACCACAGCGTGTCCCTTTGCCGTCTCCTCCAGAGTCCTCTCTTCCTGCTCTTGCTGACCCTGAGTCTGACTCCCTTCGTGCTGCCAGTCCTACTGTCACGCGTTTCCTAGCCACTGCTGTCACTGACCCTTCCTTTGAGTCCGCTGTTGCGTCTGCCTTAGTTGCAGAGCCTGTCGACTTCGCTGCTCACTGTCGTCTAGACTACGCCACTAGTCTTGTTGCTGAGTCTGCGTCTGTCTGTCCTCCGTCCGTCGGGGGTGAGTGTGCTCTTAGCACGGACGTCCTTGAGGACAGGCAGGAGGAGTTCCAGTGTTTTGCTGCTGCTTTACCTCATCTCGTGTCCATGCTGCTTGCCCCTGAGGGAGACCCGGATGCACCAGACATCCCGACCCCGCGCTCGTACGCTGAGGCGATCGCGGGTCCCTACTCCTCTCAGTGGCAGACAGCCATGGACACAGAGATGGCTTCCTGGAAGTCCACAGGCACCTACGTCGACGAGGTTCCCCCACTTGGGGCGAACATCGTCAGTGGCATGTGGATTTTCAGGGTGAAGCGGCCGCCGAATCTCCGCCTGTCTTCAAGGCGCGTTACGTGGCTCGAGGCTTCAGTCAGCGGCAGGGAGTTGACTACTTTCAGACCTTCTCCCCGACCCCGAGCTTGTTGGCTGTCTCATGTACCTGATGACCTGCACTCGACCTGACCTGGCATACCCTCTTAGCATTCTGGCACGCTATGTTGCTCCTGGCAGACACCGACCAGAGCACATGGCTGCCGCGAAGAGGGTGTTGCGTTACTTGTGCAGTACGTCGGGCATGGGGCTCGTGCTTGGAGGGCGGAGTCCAGTAGTCCTCACTGGTCACGCAGACGCGTCTTGGGTGGACGACCTGGCTACTCAGCGGTCGTCACAGGGTTACACCTTCAGCCTTGGTTCCGGTTCTGTTTCGTGGCGGTCTACCCGCTCGTCTTCTGTTCTCAGCTCCAGCTGTGAGGCTGAGATCTACGCAAGAGCCATGGCTGCATAGGAGTTACGCTGGCTCACCTACCTGCTGACTGACCTGGGAGAGCCGCCTCGTTCTCCTCCAGTTCTGTACGTAGACAACAAGGCCATGTTGGCCTTGTGTCGGGAGCACAGACTGGAGCACAGAACGAAGCACATTGCTCTTCGCTACTTCCTTGCTCGTGAGCTGCAGCAGCGTGGTCAGCTGCGCCTTACTTACGTGGCCTCTCAGGCCAACACTGCTGATATCTTCACCAAGGCACTTCAGCCTTGTGATCATCAGCGTTTCTGTACTATGCTCGGTCTTGTGCCTTCTTGGCCTCACTTGCTTACCTCTTGACTTTACTTGTACTGTGATCTATATATACCTGCACCTGCTTGTTTACCTTATATATATAATCCTGCATGTGAACTGGCCATGTGGCCTTTGAACCTGTGCTCGGAATGTGTGGTGACGTTGTGATCCACCCTGAGCTTGCTTTGCTTTGCTTTGCTTGACTGGTCTTGTGACCCCTTGTTCTCCCCCACTTTGCCTATGGGGGTGTGTCAAACATCAATCACATAGCCTGTCTAGGCTGTTGTGGGGTAGACACTATGGGGTACAGTTTTCTAGGGTTTCATATTTGTACCCAACTCATTTCCTAGTCATTCATTCCTGTTTCTTCACAGACGTATCGCGAACAAAGGCACGAGAACTACGGACCCAGAACACCGACGCATCGCCAACCTTCCCCGTCCAACGCAGTGTCGGCGAGGTCTCGGGCAAGGAGACTCGAGGCCAAAGGTTGAGCTGATGCGCAGCGTACCGGACCGCAAACGGCCACAGAAAATGGGGAGCAGCCGGATGGATCATGGAGGTATGAGCGACCTCCATGACTAAGCCAATGCGGCACTCAGCAATCTCATTTTGCAGAGGGGATTCCGGAAGCGTGAACGACTGGAGAATGCCCTCCCTACGACAAAAGTCCCGCAAGAGGTAGGAGGAGAACTCACCACCTCTGTCAGAGTGCATACGCAGGACAGGAAGGTCTTGGCGGAACTACTCGCGGAGCTGGAGACGGACTGCGCGGATCCAAGGGATCAAGACATCAGGGACCTCACCCTTACTGCGCAAGGGGAAGACCGTGGTGTACCGCGTGTAGTCGTCAACAACCAGCAGAAAGTAGCGCTCGTGGCCCTGTCCACTGACGCGGGCTGGGTGTCAGAATAGTAACTAGCTAAGCTTAGGAGCCATAGCTAGGTTACGAGAGGGGGGAGAGGCAAGGAAGTTCAAGAGGAACATGTCGAGGGAGATTTGTCAAAAGAGGGTTTCAATAATGAACAAGGGTACAGGATATAGGCAAAAGAGGAAACAATGGTACACCACCTGCAAGATCTTATAACTACACTAGGTTCTATTGTAGGCAGTTATAAATGTATACGAATACATTTCAACACACCCCCTAAATGCCTACAGCTAGAACCATGTGCAGCACTCCTCCTGCAGGGGTACCCCAAGTGCAGAGAAAACAGCAACAGCAGACAAGAGCAGTGACAACCGGTGCAGTGGTAGCAGATTCAATTGCACCAACCCCTCCGCCAAGGTTTAACCTGGAGAGCAGGAGCGTGCGGCGACAAGGGCGGCGGCACAGCAAGGCTCAACGGCAGCACCTGCCAACCAACAGCAGCAGACAGAAAACAAAAGAAACACCAGGTGGAGGCAGGGGCGGCCGTTGGAGGTGCCACGGTAGCAGCGGGCGGCAGCTGCAGATGCCTGGCTGACTTCTGCCACCGCCTCACCCTCCCCCCCACAGTGGCACATGCAGCTGTGAGAGAGAGAGGAGGAGGGGCAGCTGCTGGCTCAACAGAATCTCTCTCACCACCCCCTCACACCCCCCCCTTTCCCCCACAACGACAGGCGCTGGAGGGAGAGAGAGTAGAGAGGAGGGCGGCGGCTGGTTCCTTCGGGTACCTTCCCGCCACCTCCACCCCCTGCCCCTTCCACGGTTGCACGAGCAGCAAATTTGACGGGAGCCGCGACCGAACCCACCCCCGTCACCCCCACTCACAGCCACCACCCCCAACTCACCCCCCTCCCCCCACACAGCAGGAGCAAACTCGGCAGCAACAGCGGGGCTGATGGGAGGGCGGGTGGGGTAACATGCTGGGGCGTGACGGGTGGGGCGTGGGGGGGAAGCTATGGGCTGGCCCAGGGGTCGCGGGTGCAGCGCGTCAGGCAGACGATGGCTCACTCGACGAGTAGGCACAAGGGCGGCGTGACGAGCGTGCGCGGGGCTTGCGACGGTGCAGGCGAGGCTGCGGTGCAACGAAACAGCACAGGGCGACGAGGGGGGGGGCATCCAGCGAGGGCTGCAGCGGCGGGGCGATGAGACAACGGGGTCCGCGCGACAAGGCGACCGACAAGCGCCACGGGCGCTGTCCCGAAGCGCGCGCGAATTACGTGAGTGACGCACGTACCCGACGCACTCGCGAAACGCCCATGGACCACGCACAGGAGCGAGCTCGACGCCATCTCGCGGAGCTGCTGCATCACAAAAATGGGCCGCCATCGGAGATGGCGGGTTTGGTGGGCCCATGAACATTAGGTCCTAGAAGCGACCTACTCTGATAGCATGTCAGAATAGTAACTATCTAAGCTTAGGAGCCATAGCTAGGTTACGAGAGGAGGGGGAGGCAAGGAAGGTCGAGAGGAACATGTCGAGGGAGATTTGTCAAAAGAGGGTTTCAATAATGAACAAGGGTACAAGATATAAGCAAAAGAGGAAACAATGGTACACCACCTGCAAGATCTTATAACTACACTAGGTTCTATTGTAGGCAGTTATAAATGTATACGAATACATTTCAACACTGGGCCCCACACATCCATGTGGAGAGTCTGTAGGGGAGCAGTTGTCGGGGGAAACGAGGAGGAGTGAGGAGTGGCGCGCTGCCGCCCCTCGACGCAAGGAAGGCAGGGCGGGGCAGGCGAGGGCGGGAGAGGAGGCAGAGATCGGGGAAGACCAGAGACAAGGAGGCGGGAGTGCATGCCACGAAGGCGTGGCAGGGAGGGGTGACCAAGGCGGTGGTGCTAAAGGAGAGTCTGGTGCGATAGGAGGCGACACGAGCAGGGGGGTGCGACCTGACCTGACGCAGACACCTGGGCAGACGCAGCTACCTGAGGAGGCTCAGTAGCAAGAGTGTACAAACTTGACCCAGGTCGACGAGTGAACGTGGCCAGGTGACGGCCCGTCCGTGTACACGTGCAGATCGACACACGCTGACCCCTAGGAGTGGTGGTAGTGACCATCGCATCCTGGAGGGCAGCGGTACTCACCAAGTTTGTAGAGAACAAGGGGAGGTGAAGACCTGAGAGTGAACCGGAGGGAACCGCCGGACAGGGGAGAACAGTGGAGGAAGTGGCAAGAACTGGGCCCCCTGAGGGGTCAGCCACTCTGACCGGTACAAGAGCAGAGAGAGGAGTGAGGGTGGTGCTGTCTCGAAAGAAATAGCGGGAAGCACCTGAGTCTAGAATAAAGGTGTGCAAGGCCTCAGCGGGCGCAGTACCAGGGAGAGCAGACTCACTAGCACCTAGATCAGCAGCCTCTATACTTGGGTCAGGCGGCACACATAGGTAACAGTCACCCTCAGCACTAACAGTCAACGCATACATAGCAGCAAGGATAGCATCATAGTCAAGATCAAAGATAGCAACCTGCGTCCTAAGCAGCTCTGCCCAGCGGGGGAGCTCGGCCTCGTCACCAAAATCTGTGCGCCAAGCGTCGTCTAGGCGGGAGAAGCAGCGGTACTGAGTGTGAGGCTTCCCGCATGTCTGACCAGCACGGTCACCCGTGCGAATGACATACGGGCAGCTACCACTACCCCCAGACGCCCCACGCTGAGAAAACCACTCACGAAGCTGCTGGGGCGACGGGGTCCCGCTCTGACGCTGCTGCTGCTGCTGCCTCTGGCCACCGCCAGAACATCCCCGCTGAGCAACTCCAGTCCTACCACCACCACTCCCACTGCCGCCACGACCGCCACCCCCACCGCTGCCACCACCGCCTCCGCCAAAGCCTCCACTCCCGCCACCACTCCCACCACCGCCACCACCTCCACTGCCTCCACCACCTCCACTACTGCCCCCACCACCACCCCCGCTGCCACCGCCACCACCCCTGCCACCCTTGCCCTTGTTGCTGCGGCGCTTCCCACTAGCAGAAGCAGCCCCGACATCCTCAGCACCAAGGACGTCAGCAGCAGCAGCAGCAGCAGCAGCAGAGGTGTAGGAGGGGGCAAGGGGGGAGGGGGAACACCCCTCAAAGAAGGGTGTGCGAGGAGTGCCACGAGCGGCACCTACAGCGACTACAGTAGTCTCAGCTGCAAGGAGGTGCTGCTTGAGTAGGTCAACAGTGAGGGCTGTGGGGTCAAGTGCGAGAAAGTGGTCCCTGACAGCGCGAAGAGAGTCAGGGAGGCGGGTGACTATAAAGTAGAGAGTGATGTACATCGGGGGTGGGTTCTTGGCAAGGAAATCTGTTGGGAGGGCAACGCCGTAGCGAGCGTCGCTAGTGCGAAGGTGGGAAACCATGTCCTCTACTGTGGCAAAGGCGGACAGCTCGGGAAACAGGTAGGGCAGTAGTAGACGGCCTAGAGCAGCAGTGGCGGGTGAGGAGTAACGGGCGACTACAGCGTCATACAGTGCCTGTGCTATCCTGTGTTGTCCGAAGTGAGCGCATTCGGCTAACGGCAGATGGTTGCGAATGGCTAGGTGAGCAGCAGCGTCACGAGTAAGCCACTGTGAGCGAGTCGCGCTGTCAGCTGTGGCGGGAGGGGCGGGTGCGGAGCCAAACGTGTGGTCAAACAACGAAACGCTGTCCCTATAGTCGCTCAACAGGTACAGCTGCAGGTCGTCAAGCCACGTGTCGAACTGGATCGGGCGGCCCTCATGATCGAATGCAAGAACGCAGAGAGAAGCCATAGCGGCGCACCACGCAGGGCGGGCAGAAGCCGGGCAGCGCAGAGAACAGGGCAGGCAGCAGCAAGGGGCGGCAAGCAGGCCGCAAGCGGCGGTGCGCAGGCTGCAAAAGGGCGGCTCGGGGGCCTAGGGGCTGTGGGCGGGTCGCAAGGGGCGGCTCGCGGGCTGCAGGAGGCTAGGGGCGGGCCACAAGGGGCGGCGCGCGAAGCCTTGGGTCGACGGGCGGGCCGGGCCTAGGGTCGACTAGAGGGCCGCGACTAGGGTCGACGGGGCGCAGGCCGGGGCCTAGGGTCGACGGGGCGCCGGGGCCTAGGGTTGACGGGGCGGGCCGGGGCTAGGGTCGACGGGGCGCGGGCCGGGGCCTAGGGTCGACGGGGCGCCGGGGATAGGGTCGACGGGGCGTGGGCCGGGGCCTAGGGTCGACGGGGCGCCGGGGCCTAGGGTCGACGGGGTGGGCCGGGGCTAGGGTCGACGGGGCGCGGGCCGGGGTCTAGGGTCGACGGGGCGCCGGGGATAGGGTCGACAGGGCGCTGGCCGGGGCCTAGGGTCGACGGGGCGCCGGGGCCTAAGGTCGACGGGGCGGGCCGGGGCTAGGGTCGACGGGGCGCGGGCTGGCGCCTAGGGTCGACGGGGCGCCAGGGCCTAGGGTTGACGGGATGGGCCGGGGCTAGGGTCGACGGGGCGCGGGCCGGGGCCTAGGGTCCATGGGGCGCCGGGGCCTAGGGTTGACGGGGCGGGCCGGGGCTAGGGTCGACGGGGCGTGGGCCGGGGCCTAGGGTCGACGGGGCGCCGGAGCCTAGGGTCGACGGGGCGCACGGGGCCAGGGGTCGACAAGGCGCGACGGGGCCTAGGGTCGACGGGCGGGCCGCAAGGGGCGGGCGCGCGGGGCCTAGGGTCGACGGGCGGGCCACAAGGGACAGGCGCGAGGGGCAGCAGGTGCGGCACGAGGGTCGCTAGGGCGGCTAGTGGGGCAGCGCTGTGGTGGGCCCAAAAAAAAAAAAAAAAAACGGTCCTAGCGAAGGACCTGCTCTGAAACCATGTCAGAATAATGAACGAGAATGAATGAACTATGAAAGAGTTGGGTACAAGTACTAACCCTAATTGGGTTGTACCCCTTATGGGCTACCCCACTATAGCCTACACAATTGTAAGCACTATAACATTCTGACATTAACAAGCCCTTTTATCCCAGTGGTCTAGTGACTGGGACTCTGACAGTTTTACCCTAAACGCCGTTTTGTCCAACGCCGTTTTGTCCAATGCAGTCGTTTTGTCCAACGCCGTTTTGTCCAACGCCACCGCTTTGTCCAACGCCATTTTGTCCAACGCCGTTTTGGCCAGCGCCGTTTTGTCCAACGCCGATTTGTCCAACGCCGTTTTGTCCAACGCCGTTTTGTCTTACGCCGTTTTGTCCAATGCCGTTTTGTCCAATGCCGTTTTGTCCAACGCCGATTTGTCCATCCGCGTTGGACAAATCCGCGTTGGACAAATCGGCGTTGGACAAAACGGCGTTGGACAAAACGACGTTGGACAAAACGGCGTTTACGGAAAAACGGCGGCGTTAGACAAAACGGCGCTGGACGAAACGGCGGCGTTGGACAAAACGGCGTTGGAAAAAACGGCGGCGTTTGACAAAACAGCGAGCGCAAAGTAGCGTTGGATAAAACGGCGTTGGACAAAAATGCGTTGGACAAAACCGCGTTGGACAAAACGGCGTTGAACAAAACCGCGTTGGACAAAACAGCGTTGAATAAAACGGCGTTGGACAAATCCGCGTTGGACAAATCTGTCAAACTTATATCTGCTATGGTCTATTTAGGCTGTAGTGGGGTAGCTCTTAGAGGGTACAACACTTATGTGTTTCCTATTTGTACCCATCTCATTCCTAGTTCATTCATTCTTTCGTCTATCTTTCTCACATGGTATAGAGCTAGTTTCGAGAATTTTTAAAAAGGGCCCACCACTAAAATTTTTTACTGCCTACTTGACGCGCGCGTCGCGCTTTCCCTTCGAGGCCCGTCGCGGCCCCTGCGCCTGCCCTCAGAGCTAGCGCCCGCCACGTAAGGCCCCGTAAGGCCCCGTTATGCCCCGTAAGGCCCCGTAAGGCCCCGTTAAAGGCCCCGTAAGGCCCCGTCAGGCCCCGTTAGAGGCCCCGTAAGGCCCCGTCAGGCCCCGTTTGGCCCCGTTTAAGGCCCCGTAAGGCCCCTTTCGGCCCCGTTAGAGGCCTCGTACGGCCCCGTCAGGCCCCGTTAGAGGCCCCGTACGGCCCCGTCAGGCCCCGTTAGAGGCCCCGTAAGGCCCCGTCAGGCCCCGTTTGGCCCCGTTTAAGGCCCCGTAAGGCCCCTTTCGGCCCCGTTAGAGGCCTCGTAAGGCCCCGTCAGGCCCCGTTAGAGGCCCCGTACGGCCCCGTCAGCCCCGTTAGAGGCCCCGTAAGGCCCCGTCAGGCCCCGTTTGGCCCCGTTTGAGGCCCCGTAAGGCCCCTTCCGGCCCCGTTAGAGGCCCCGTAAGGCCCCGTCAGGCCCCGTTAGAGGCCCCGTCGGCCCCGTCAGGCCCCGTTAGAGGCTCCGCACGGCCCCGTCAGGCCCCGTTAAAGGCCCCCTTCAGGCCCAGCCGGCCCTACTGCGGCTCTGTCGCAGCTCTGCTCCGGCCCTCGCCCCGACCCTGTCTCCGCCCTGCCCCGGCCCTGCTCCTGCACTGCCGCGGCCCGGCCCCGACCCCGCCCCGGCCCTGTCGCGACCTCGCCCCGGCCCTACCCCGGCCCTGCCCCGGCCCTGCATCCTGCCCCGGCCCTGCCCCGGCCCTGCCCCGGCCCTGCCCCGACTCTGGTGCTTCGCGCTCTTTCTTTAGAGACAGCACCACGCTCACGCCGCTCCGTCGGCCTGTTGCGGTCTCCCTTGCTGACCCCTCCGGGGACCCAGTCCTTGCACACTCCTCCACGGTTCTACCGTGTCCTGCGGCCCCGTCGGGCTTGCTGTCGGGACTCCACCTCCCCTCGTTCTCTACGAACTTGGTGAGTGGAGCTGACCTCCAGGACGCGTGGGTTGACCAGTTCACCCCTGGAGGTCAGCGTGTGACCCACTGCACTTGCTCTCGGACGGGCCGCCACCTGGCCACGTTCACCCGTCGGCCAGGGTCGATTCTGTACACACTGACTACTGCGCCTCCTCCGGTCCCTGCGTCTGGTCTGGTAGCTGCGTCCAGTCAGGTGTTTGCTGCTGCATCCAGGTCTAGTCCTGCGTCTGCCCCCTGCTCGTGTCGTCCTCTGGCGCACGAGACTCTCCTCTGGCACCACCGCCTTGGTCACCCCTCCCTGCCTCGTCTTCGAGGTATGGCCTCCCGTGCTCTTGTCTCTGGACTCCCCAGGTCCCTCCCTCCCCTTCCTCCGGGGCCTGCCCCCACCTGTGTTCCTTGTGTCGAGGGCCGGCAGCGCGCCGCTCCTCACTCCTCCTCGTTTCCTCCGACTGAGGCCCCTCTGCACACTCTTCACATGGACGTGTGGGGCCCAGCCCGCGTTCGTGGACAGGGTCACGAGCGTTACTTCCTGCTGGTCGTTGACGACTACTCGCGTTACACCACAGTCTTCCCCTTGCGCAGCAAGGGTGAGGTCACTGAGGTGTTGATCGACTGGATCCGCGGTGCTCGTCGCCAGCTTAGTGAGAGTTTTGGCTCCGACCTTCCTGTTCTGCGTCTGCACTCAGACAGAGGCGGGGAGTTTTCCTCCGACCTCCTGAGAGCCTTCTGTCGTTTGGAGGGCATCCGCCAGACGTTCACGCTTCCGGCCTCCCCGCAGCAAAATGGGATTGCTGAGCGCCGCATTGGCATGGTCATGGATGTCGCTCGTACGTCCATGATCCATGCGGCTGCTCCCCACTTTCTGTGGCCGTTCGCGGTTCAGTACGCTGCGCATCAGATCAACCTTCAGCCTCGTGTCTCCTTGCCGGAGACCACACCTACTCTGCGGTGGACGGGGAAGGTTGGCGATGCGTCCGCGTTCCGTGTCTGGGGATCTTGAGCTTTTGTCCGCGATACTACAGCGGACAAGCTGTCCTCCCGTGCCGTTCCCTGTGTCTTCCTTGGCTTCCCTCCTGACGCACCCGGGTGGCAGTTCTACCACCCCACCTCGCGTCGTGTTCTGTCCTCTCAGGATGTCACGTTTGACGAGTCGGTGTCGTACTACCGTCTCTTTCCCTACCGCACTGCCTCTCCCCCTCCCCCGCCGCTCTTCCTTGCCCCAGGTACTCCTCCGGTAGACCCCCTCCCCCCCCAGGGTCCTGCCCCCTCAGGTGTGTCCCAGGTAGACCCTGCCGAGCCGGTCGAGGTAGCTGTCGACTCAGGTGCTGCTAGGGGTGCTGACCCTGCGGGTGCGGGGACTGGGGGTGCTGAGACTGGGGGTGCTGAGTCTGGGGGTGCTGAGTCTGGGGGTGCTGAGACTGGGCGTGCTGAGCCTGGGGGTGTGGCGCCTGAGGGTACTGTGTCTGGAGGTGCTGAGCCTGCGCGTGTTGAGTCTGGAGGTGCTCTAGGTGTCCCGTCGCGGCGGGAGCCCCTCTCTCCACAGCGGCTTCGTGAGTGGTACTCTCGGCGCTGTCAGGTTGCTGCTGGAGGTGCTGCTGGTGCAGGAGCTGCTGGAGGTGATGGCGCTGCTGGAGGTGTTGCTGGTGCTGGAGCTGCTGGAGGTGCTGCTGGTGCTGGAGGTGCTACTGGAGCTACTGGAGGTGCTGGCGCTGCTGGAGGTGGTGCTGGCGCTGGAGCTGCTGGAGGTGCTGCTGGTGCTGGAGCTGCTGGAGGTGCTGGTGCTGCTGGAGGTGGTGCTGGTGCTGGAGCTGCTGGAGGTGCTGCTGGTGCTGGAGGTACTACTGGAGCTACTGGAGGTGCTGGCGCTGCTGGAGGTGGTGCTGGTGCTGGAGCTGCTGGAGGTGCTGCTGGTGCTGGAGCTGCTGGAGGTGCTGCTGGGACTGGAGACCCTGAGGCTGAGGGTACCGGTTCTGTCTCTGCTGTTTCTGGAGGCGCTGTGCGGCCGCGGCCGTACTACGTTCCGCTTCTTCAGCAGGTTCTTGGCTCCCCGCCTTCTCCTGGTCCTCCTCCTCCTTCCCTGAGTCCACTGCCTGTCCCGTCTCAGTCGCAGTTACAGCCGGCCTCTCCGCTGCCTGGTCCTTCTCCTTACTCTGGTCCGACTAGAGGTCTTACGGAGCGTCGTGAGCCTGAGTCGCGTCCTGTGTCGCCTGCGTCTCGTTCTACGTCGCCTGTCCGTTCTTTTCGCGCTGGTCGTGTTTCGCGTCCGCGTCTTCCTCCTGTCTCTGGCACTCACTCTATGACTTCTGCGTCCTTCCACTGCTCCACAGCGTGTCCCTCTGCCCTCTCCTCTTGCGTCCTCTCTTCCTGACGGTCCGGACCCGGAGTCCGACTCCCTTCGTGCTGCTAGTCCTACTGTCACGCGCTTTCTGGCCACTGCGGTCACTGACCCCCTGTTTGAGTTCTCTGCTGCGTCTGCTCTTGTTGCTGAGCTTGTTGACTTTGCTGCAGCCTGTCGCCTAGACTACGCCGCTGGTCTTGTTGCTGAGTCTGCGTCTGTGTCTGTCTGTCCTCCGTCCGTCGGGGGTGAGTGTGCTCTTGGCACGGACGTCCTTGAGGACAGGCAGGAGGACCTTGAGTGTTTTGCTGCTGCTTCACCTCATCTCGTGTCCATGCTGCTTGCCCCTGAGGGAGACCCGGATGCACTAGACATCCCGACCCCGCGCTCTTACGCAGAGGCGATAGAGGGTCCCTACTCCTCTCAGTGGCAGGCAGCCATGGACGCAGAGATGGCTTCCTGGAAGTCCACAGGCACCTACGTAGACGAGGTTCCCCCACCTGGGGCGAACATCGTCAATGGCATGTGGATCTTCAAGGTGAAGCGGCCGCCGGGTTCTCCGCCTGCCTTCAAGGCGTGTTACGTTGCACGTGGCTTCAGTCAGCGATAGGGAGTTGACTTCTTTCAGACCTTCTCCCCTACCCCGAAGATGACCACTCTTCGGGTACTGCTGCACGTAGCTGCTCAGCGTGACTACGAGCTCCACTCGCTTGACTTCATCACAGCCTTCCTACAGGGCAGCCTGCACGAGGAGATCTGGCTGCGCCGCCCACCTGGCTTCACTGGGTCGTTTCCTCCTGGTACCCAGTGGAGCCTCCGGCGGCCAGTCTACGGTCTCCGCCAGGCGCCCCGTGAGTGGCACGACACGCTCAGGACGACTCTTGCTGCTCTTGGTTTTGCTCCTTCCACTGCTGACCCTTCTCTGTTTCTACGCACTGACGCTACTCTGCCGCCGTTCTACGTTCTTGTGTACGTAGACGACCTTGTCTTTGCTACTGCTGACACGGAGGCACTCGCCCACGTGAAGTCCGAGCTGCAGAAGAGACACACGTGCACAGACTTGGGTGAGCTGACAAGCTATCTTGGCTTGCGGATCACCCGGGACAGAGCACAGTGCACCATTACCTTGACTCAGTCACACATGGTGCAGCAGGTCCTTCAGCGCTTCGGCTTCACCTACTCCTCGCCACAGTCCACTCCTCTGCCTACCGGTCACTCGCTCTCAGCTCCACCTTCGGACGAGTCCGTAGAGCCGAGTGGCCCGTATCCAGAGCTTGTGAGCTGCCTCATGTACCTGATGACTTGCACACGACCTGACCTCGCATACCCTCTCAGCCTTCTGGCTCGCTACGTGGCTCCCGGCAGGCACCGAAAGGTACACTGGGATGCTGCGAAGAGGGTGTTGCGATACTTCTGCAGTACATCGGGCATGGGGCTCGTGCTTGGAGGACGGGCTCGAGTTGTCCTCACTGGTCACGCTGACGCCTCCTGGGTTGACGACTTGGCTACGCAGCGGTCGTCACAGGGTTACACCTTCAGTCTTGGCTCCGGCTCTGTCTCCTGGCGGTCTACCCGCTCTTCTTCTGTTCTCAGCTCCAGTTGTGAGGCTGAGATCTACGCTGGGGCCATGGCTGCACAGGAGCTTCGCTGGCTCACCTACCTGCTGACCGACTTGGGAGAGGCGCCTCATTCTCCTCCAGTTCTGTACGTCGACAACAAGGCCATGCTGGCCTTGTGTCAGGAGCACAGACTGGAGCACAGAACGAAGCACATTGCTCTGCGCTACTTCCTTGCTCGAGAGTTGCAGCAGCGTGGCCAGCTTCGTCTTGCTTACGTGGCCTCTCTGGCCAACACTGCTGATGTTTTCACCAAGGCACTTCAGCCTTGTGATCATCAGCGATTCTGTACTGTGTTAGGCCTTGTACCTACTGTGCCTCACTTGTTGACTTCTTGACTCTGCTTGTACTGTACTCTATATACTTATACCTGCATGCTTACACTTGCTAGGTTGTGTTCACTGTACTGTTTGCTTTCCTTTATATAACTCTGCATGTGAACTGGCCTTATGGCCCTTTGCTTGTGCTCAGACTGTGTGGTGACTTTGTGATCCACCCTGAGCCTGCTTTGCTTTTCTTGACTGGTCTTGTGACCTCTTGTTCTCCCCCACTTTGCCTATGGGGGTGTGTCAAACTTATATCTGCTATGGTCTATTTAGGCTGTAGTGGGGTAGCTCTTAGAAGGTACAACACTTATGTGTTTCCTATTTGTACCCATCTCATTCCTAGTTCATTCATTCTTTCGTCTATCTTTCTCACAAAATCGGCGTTGGGAAAAACGGCGTTGGACAAATCCGCGTTGGACGAATCCGTGTTGGACAAATCCGCGTTGGACAAATCCGCGTTGGACAAAACGGCGTTGGACAAATTTGCGCTTTCACAAATCCGCGTTGGAAAAATCCGCGTTGGACAAAACGGTTATGATGGCGGAGACAAGCAGGGCGTAACGATGGCGCACTCAATGCGTCTGGCCACGACGGGCCCAACGACGATAGCTCGTTGGGATTCGCCGCCGTTAGAGTTCGCAAGCGGCATTCCCAGCGGTAGATGCGGAGCTGTCGATCGATCGCTGCGATGCATGCGAACGTGTGATGGTATGGTGGGAGGTCCTAACGAACCCATGCCTCCACCGCAGGTTCAGTGGCAGGGAGGTCCAGGAGAAGACCTGGGACATCCAGGAGGAGGGATGGGAGAAGGGAGAGGTATGGGGAGGGGAGAGTTTTTTGGGGTGGAAGTTGGAGGGATAAGGGGAGGGAGGGGAGGAAGGGGAGGGGAGAGTTTTTTGGGGTGGAAGTTGGAGGGATAAGGGGAGGGAGGGGAGGAAGGGGAGGAGGTAGAATGGTTCTAGGAGGAAGAGGGAGGGGTGGATGGGGGAGAGGAGCAAGTGGAGGAGGTAGGGGAGCAAGAGGCAAGGGAGGAGGGGGAGGAGGAGGAACAGTGGCACAAACTGCAGCTGCTGCAGCAGCGGCAGCAGAAGCAGCAATGGCAGTAGCGGCAGCGTCGCAACAAGTGAGGAGAGGAAATGAAGGGGGAGGAGAGGAGAGAGGAGACAGAAGCCCTCCTAGAAGGCGACAGAGATTGGACGACTGAAGTAGAAAAGATTGAACCTTTAACTAGAAGGGTTGGATTAGGGTTGACTGAAATCGCGCCCTAATTGCTCCAATGGTTGGGTCTCTTGAAGTTAATAATTCTTACTTTGGCCTTTGAACCAGTGAAGGGTACTAAATAAAAAGGGTTTTGAGAGGGTGTCAGCCAGATTAACATAGGACTTAACCATGTTTTTGTGGTGTACTTGCTATGCTAATTACACATAGTTTCTTCAAGGGTATTTCCGTAGTGGGAATGAATGTGTGGCAAGCCATGAATGCTCTGCCACGCCAGACTGACATGGATATTTTGAATCAGCACTTGTGCTGAGTAGACCAGCGTTTTCCGATGGACATCGTGAAATCTTCGAACCGTGGCCCTTCGTTGGGTATTCATGACGTGGTCACACTTGGTGGTGTGCTGCTGCATTTTTTTTTACGTGGTTCGGTTTGCGTAAGTCTGCCCATGAATTTTAGAATCTGTAGGGCCGTCTTTCCGACGGTATCTCAACTGCCAGTTGAGCATCTAATCCAAAGTGCGACCTTCGCCTTATTGAAAATTTGAGTATATGTACCTTTAAAACATAAATTCTCTAGGGAAACCAGTAAATCCAAATAGTTCGTGCCAACCCTCGTTGACGAATGGCAGGACTTCTCCGGTGGTCACACCGCTTTGCGCTCGCTGATTCGCTGACTCTACTTCACACAATCGGGTGGCGAATCGGCGATTCGCGGAGGCACAAAGCTTCTCGCTGGTTTGTTCGCTCGCGGCCGCAACTGCGCTCCCGCCAACACAACCACCTCGTTTCGCTGACTGGCTGGGTGAGTGGGTGGGTGTGCAGGACACACAACCCAACCCAACCATTATTAGCCTCAAGTCTCATCTCGACTTGCATCTGTCTCGAGTCTTGACCGAAAGGCAGAATACGTGCATCTTCCCTCTCACCTTTGTTGGCTTACTTTTGTTAGCTGTTGCGTCTGCTTTTCTAATAACACTCCTTAGCTCGTGTCTCTCGGCATTGCACACTTTCGCCTCGCGAGGTAACTCTTGTCGGTTAGGTGCGGCTATTTGCGGCAACATACGACTACATACGACTACATACGATTAGGTACGGTTAGCTGCGGCCAGCGTAGCATTCAAGCGGGCGTAACGACGCGTTCTTAGCAGGGCTGCGATGGCGCACTCAGTGCGGCTGACCACGATGGCCCCAGCGGCGGGAACTCGCTTCTCGCGGGATTCGCCGCAGTTAGAGCTCGCAAGCGGCATTCCCGTCGCAAGCGGCATTCCCGGCGGCAGATGCGGAGCCGTCGATCGATCGCAGCGATGCATGCGAACGTGTCGTACGACGGCTGAAACATCGCATAACCGAATAGTACGAGCCGTGCTGGGGTGTAGCAGCAGCTGCGACAGTTGCGCGCCAGAGCTGCGAATGCCACGTGGCGATCCCGCCGCATCTACCGCGGCGGTAACGCATACAACGGCTCGGCGTATAGGCGGCGAGCTTACAAGCGGCGCGGCTCGATCTTGTCGGCAGCAGCCGGTATTTGCCGTTGAACGACAGCAGCGCTGGTTGCGGCGGGAATCACGGCAAGATACGATCTGGCCGCCAAGCCTATGGCAGGGCCAGGCGAGGTTCTTACGGCGAGAATCGCGGCGACAAACCCGGGGGTTTAGATACGTGGCGATGTGTGGAGGTGACGAGAGGGTTGGTGATACTAACGAAAGCGAGGCCTTCCGCGTCGGCTCGAAAAAGAGCGACAGAGCTTTTCGTCAGCCTTCGATGCAGTCATTTTCGTGCGACGCACCGCCAAACGGAGCAGCTAATAACGCGGCGGCGGCGGCGGGGGCGGCGGCGGCGGCTCTGCCTGACGAAGACGCAACGGCGAGTTCTAGAAGCGGAGGCGGCACGATTCTCGGAGCCGTTGCGCTCATTATAGGAACGTCCGTCGGCGCGGGCGTGCTTGCGCTTCCCGCGGAGACTGCTCCCGCTGTAAGTTCAATGCGCGGGGTGGGGGGAAAAGGAGGGTGTTCAGGGGATGTGAAGATGCGAAGTTGAGCGCTAGGCATGTATACTCCTGCATCTTCCACCTCACTTGCTTTCCCTCTTCTTTTCCCCCCTTCCCTTCCCCCCCCCATCCCTTCCCCATCTTCCCCCTCTCCCCCACAAACCCGCAAATTTCCAGGGTGTTTTCCCCTCGTCGTTCGTGCTAATAGCCTGCTGGGCCTTCCTGTGCCTCGAGGCGCTGCTGCTGGCGGAAGTTAACGTCGCCCTCATCAAGGAGAGATCCGTTGATCCCTCTAGCAGCAATGCCGGCATCAGCAACAGCAGCAGCAATAACTAGATACGTGCCCGCCTGCATTCCTCGCTCACTCACTTTCCCTCTCTCCGTTCCCCCCCTTTCCCCCTCGTCCCCTCGTTATCTATTTTCTCAGGGTGTTTTCCCCTCGTCGTTCGTGCTGATAGCCTGCTGGGCCTTCCTGTGCCTCGAGGCGCTGCTGCTGGCGGAAGTCAACGTCGCTCTCATCAAGGAGAGATCCGTTAGTAGCAGCACCGTTAGCAGCAGCATGGCCACTGGCATTACCGCTAGCAGCAGCAGCAGCAGCAGCAGCAGCAGCAGCAGCAACAGCAGCAGCAGCAGCAGCAATAGCGGCAACAGCAGCAGTACCGGAGCTGCAGGTTCGGAACAAGAGCCTGAGCGAGGCTCGGACGTCCTGTCCTACCGAACCATGGCCGAGGCGACTCTGGGTCCGGTGGGCGGCACTGTAGCTACAGTAGCATACGTGTTTTTGTCCTTCACACTTATAGTCGCATATTTCGCCAAGGGAGGGGAAGTTTTGGCGTTTGGTACGGGTCTTCCCAACTGGGTGGGTGCAGTGGGGTTCTTTTCGGTGCTGGGTGGTCTAATCTACAGCGGCAGCACCAGAACAGCAGATATAATCAACCGGGTATTGACAGCCGGTTTGCTGGGGATATTTACCCTCCTGGTCTGCGGAGGGGCGGCAGTCGCGGACTGGGATGAGCTGGCAGTTGCTGATTGGTCAGAAATGCCGACCACTCTCCCCGTAATCTTCCTCGCGCTGGTCTTCCACGATTTGATTCCCGTGATCTGCACGTATCTGGACGCGAATCTGGGAAAGATTCGGGCGGCAATCGTGATCGGGAGTGCAGCACCTCTTACGATGTTTGTAGTCTGGGACACCATTGCTCTTTCTATCTCCCCTTCCTCCCTCACTTCTGCCGCTGCTGCCGCCGCTGCTGCTCCTGCCGGTGCTTTTTCCCTCTCCTCCCTCTCCTCCGCCATCTCCTCTCTCTCCTCCTCCCTCTCCCACCTCGCCTCCTCCCTCCCCTCCTCCCTCTCCACCGCCCTCTCCACTCCCTCACTCGCTCCCTCACTCACTCCCTCACTCCCTCACGCGCTCTCCACGCCTTTCCAAGACCCTCTGAACCTCCTCCTGCTGCAAGGCTCACCCCTCCAATCCTCCATCGTTCTCGCATTCTCATTCCTCGCCGTTGCAACGTCGTTCCTTGGCACATCGCTAGCCCTGGCTGAATTCTTTATGGAGCAGCTGGGTTTGATAGCTGTTGGTGGGGACAAGAGGAGAGGCGAGGAGGAGCATGGAGGTTTAATAACTTCAGATGTGAGGAGGAGGGATGAGGAGCAGCAGCGGTTGATAGACCAAAAAGGAAGAGGCGAGGAGAATCAGGGTTTGACAGCCCTTCAAAGCCGGATTTCAGGGAGGATTCAGGAACAGGAGCAGCAAGAGGTTGAAGTTAACAGTGTGGATTTCAAGGAGGCGGGATTAGGGTTTGTGAGGTCGCATGTGAGGGAGGTGGGATTCCTTCTGGCCCTCTGCCCGCCGCTGCTGGTGGCTTTAGCGAATCCGGGCGCGTTTGTGGCGGCGAGCAAGGCGGCAGGCGCATACGGCATGACTGTGCTGTATGGGATCATGCCGCCGCTCATGTTCTACGCGCATCACAAGCAGGTGGGGGGGGGGTGGGTTGCAGTGGGGTGCAGTGGGGTGCGGTGGGGTGCAGTGGCGTGCAGTGGGGTGCGGTGAGGTGGGGTTTCTCCTGGCCCTCTGCTCGTTTCTGCTGGTGGCTCTGGCAAACCCTGTCGTGTTTGTAACGGCGAGCAAGGCAAACCCTCAAATGGAATTCCTTTCTGCTTTCTCCTCTTTCCCATTTCACCCCTTGCCCCCTGCTGCCTGTATTTGGCCTTGTCCCAAGCAGGAAGCAATTGTGTGCGACCCAGCAACCAAGGATTGCTCAACACACCACCGGTGGCTCGAGCCAGGGGGCAGCTTTGCTCTGGCCAGCATGGGGGCCTGCGCTTTCTCTGTCATCGCCGGGCAAGCGCTGCTCGATTCTTCCTTAGATACTTCCTTCCTGTCCTCGCGAGGGGAAGGAGGGGCGTTCGTCCTCGCTCAGAGCGACTCGTTACTGGATAGCAGCACGCAACAGTGTGGTTCTGCTGTCTCCAGCAGCAGCGGTGACGAAATGGGTAGCAGCGGCAGAAGCAACAATGACATCGATAACGATAACAGCAGCAGTAGCAGCAGCAGCAGTGTGGATCCGGCTTCCTGCTCTGGTGCTGCAGCAGCAGCACAAAGCCCTGCTGCTGTTGCTGCTAACACTCGTGCTGTCAACCCTCCGCTAGTGTTTGCAAGCCAATCGGCCCCCGACACGTCAGACCTGCAACTGCCACTGCCTGACGGTCCAACTGTTGTTGAGATATGAAACATGTTTTGATATTGATGTTACCTTTAGTTGTAATCAGCGTTGTGCTTGATAGTCATTGATTTGTAAGATGAATGCTTACAATGTACTCAATATACCAACAGGTATGAACCCAAGTCACGCATACGTAGTCTGAAGTGCTTGGGTCCTAGACAGGGCCTCAGAAGTCAGCGAAAAATCGCTGAATTAGGTATAAAATGCTGAGATTTCATACCTTTTTTTTAGGTTGAGGCTGATTTTTCAGTCTTTTTTTTTTTCACTTGTACGTTGATTTTTCAACGTTTACTTGATGGCGTATGCTTATTTTTCAGTTTTTCTCTAGTGAATCACCCACCAATGCGTCCAGTGTATAATCGTTTGTCGCTAGTAGCGAGTTGTTTCTGGTGAGGGTGTGCATCGTCACAATTGGTCTGGCGTTCCACATGCCACATGCAATTGGTTTGTAAAATCGACATTCTATTCGTGGAGATGCTGTGACGTGGAATTGAAGGCGAATCAGGGACATCAGAAGCTGCTGGGGACTGTGAAACATGACTCACACGAGCCAAATTTCAGTCACAGCCAGCATGGATCTTCGTGTGTCCAGTAACACACAGCAGACAGGAAACATACCCAACAACGTGGTAATATGTGACCCTTCATTATCTGAAGAGGTATGACTATACTCTTACCCTGAACTCTCACTGGATGAGATCAGGTCCGTGTCACCAGCCGAACCTCATTTTATGGCTCTCGTTGGCTGATCAAAGGTTACCACACACACGAGTTCTCAGATCGCTCCGTGATTGGCTAGCTGGTCACACTCGTGCCGTAAACGCCACAAGTTATTTCCTTCCGCGCTTCCTCCCCATCCATTCGAAACCTACCTCGCGACAAGAGGACCAGACTGCGGTGGCCCGTGGTTGAGACCGGCGCGGGGTTGCGCTTTGAACAAAACCAGCGCGGGGGCGCAATTCCACGTCAGTTCTTCCCAGCTTCCCCATCCGCGAGGGGCCGTTTCCCCGGAGTTTGTGCGAGCGCTCATGTCGTTCTGCCGTTGCAGTTCCCTCGCGCACTTCCGCGCCAACGCTCCTCTTGTCCGGCTCCTTCTGGGCTGGGCAGTGCTGCTGCGGTTCGAGATTCCTGAATTCGCCGCTGCTGCGCGGGTCCGCCCAATCTGCGGAAAAGGTGTTGTTTTGTCAAGAAGAATCAAACCCCCCCCCCCCCCCTCGCTCCCCCATTCCTCCTTCCCCCCCTCCCCCGCTAATTTCTCCGGCTGACCATCCCCACCCGCATTTCCTTCCCCCCATCCCTCGCTGGCCCCGACCAGCCTCCCCCCAGCTGTCCGCCCCACTCGCGCTCACAACCAGGCAGATCGAGTGCCTGGATTGAATGTCTATTCGAACAAGGGGCTCTCTGGATTTCACTATAAAGCGAGTCCTAGGTTCTACTAGATCAATATTGTACAGCTTTAGCAACTTTTCCTAGCCCTACCAAACCCGGCCATCGCACCTTTCCTCCATTTCAGCGTGAGCCTACGAACCCCTTGTACAGCTCGTTTCCTTTCCGCGAACCGACCAACCGAGAGCTTTTGTCGAGCTTCGATATAGATCCTGACCGTATCGAACCAGTCACTTCAACTACCCAACCCATCCAATCATGGCTCTTACCGCTGGAACGACGACAGGTTACCTGTCAACCGTCCGTGCGCTTAGCAGCGCTGCCACCACAACATGCGCTTCCCACGGCCCCTGCTCGCGACAGCTGCACGTGCCGCAGGGTTCGCTTCTCAGACTGCCACGTGGCGACGCCACGGCAGTTTCCGCGATGATCGGAACCGGGCTTGGATCAACTCGAGCTATTTCATCTAGCTTCGTTAACGTCGAACAACGGGGATTGCCTCTGCAGCAATCCATTCGCCGTCGCCAACTAGCCCCCCGGACTTCCCGGCATGACGTGCGGGCATCCGTCGCAGGAGATAGAAGTGACTGCCCGCGAGAGGATGCTGCGAAGGATACGGTATCTGCGGACCCTCCTGCGTCGCGGAGTGGCGGTGGAACCATCCTCGGTGCAGTCACGCTCATTATTGGCTCGTCCGTCGGCGCGGGCGTGCTTGCCTTGCCAACCGAAACCGCCCCTGCGGTAAGTAAAGGACCACCGCCGCCCAGGGGTGTGGGGGGGAAAGGGAAGGGGGGCGGGGGGGGGGAGGACGACGAGTAGTGTTGGGGGGGCTGAGCGGGTTTTGGGGCCTGAACGGGATCTTGCTGCTTTTTTTAGTCTCTTTTTCGTACCTGACTTTTTCTTTCCCTGTGCTCGTGCTTCTGTTTTCTCAGGGTTTCTTCCCCTCGTCAATGGTCCTCATCGGCTGTTGGGCTTTCCTCGTCCTCGAGGCGCTTCTGCTTGCGGAAGTCAACGTCGCGCTGCTTAAGGAGCGATCCGATAAGAGCAACACCGCTAACGCGTCTTCGTCATCCGATGCCGAGGCTGAGCGAGGCTCGGACGTCCTCTCCTACCGAACCATGGCCGAGGCGACGCTCGGGCCTCTCGGCGGCACGATCGCATCCGCGGCGTATTTATTCTTGTCGTTTACGCTGATGGTGGCTTATTTCGCCAAGGGCGGCGAAGTGATGTCGCTAGGGACGGATCTGCCGCGTTGGCTCGGTGCATCGGGGTTCGCAGTGGTGCTCGGCGGTTTGATCTACTGCGGAAACACGCGCACCGCTGACCTGGTCAACCGAGCTCTGACCGCCGCCTTGCTTGGTACGAACCGGTTTTTCTACCTTCTAACAATCACACAGTGCTATGTTCGTTGTTCGTTGTTTCCCGCCAGCCGTTTCGACCCTCTCCACTGTGTGACATTCGACGCTCATATTTTTCCACCCGTTTTCGCCCCCCCTTCTTCGGTTGCTTCTTTCTCTCACAGCAATCTTCGCGGCTCTGGTTTGCGGAGGCTCCACTCTCGCCGACTGGGACCAGCTGGGCTTCGCTGATTGGTCCGACATGTCATCCACTCTCCCCGCCATCTTCCTCGCGCTCGTCTTTCACGATCTCGTCCCCGTTCTCTGCGCGTACCTCGACGCGGATCTCAGGAAGATCCGCACCGCGCTCCTCGTCGGCAGCTCCGTGCCGCTCGCTATGTTCCTAACCTGGGACGCGATCGTACTCTCCATCTCGCCGTCCTCCATCGCCGCCGCCGGCGCCGCCGGAGCCGCTGCCGGCGCGAGCGCCGGGGATCTCGCCTCGTCCGTCGCCTCGTCCGTTTCCGCTGTTGGATCGTCGTTCGCGAATCTCGCGTCGTCGTTCCCTACGTCTCTAGCAACGGCTCTCTCTGCTCCCGCGCTTCCCGCTCTCGCGTTCCCCGCGCAGGACCCCTTCCAGCTGTTCATGCACCAGGCCACTCCCCTCCAATCAGCCGCCGTCCTCGCGTTTTCGTTTCTAGCCGTTGCCACGTCATTCCTCGGTTCCTCGCTCGCGCTGTCCGAGTTTTACATGGAGCAGATCGCAAACATGGTATTTGGCGGGAAAACCGCGGAGGCCGAAGCGGAGGATCAGGAGCAGAAGCAGACTGTGAGTGGTGCTAACGCTGTCGATATCAAGGAGGCCGGGATAGGGTTCGTGAGGTCCCATGTGAGGGAGGTGGGGTTCCTTCTGGCCCTCTGCCCGCCTCTCGCGGTAGCTCTGGCGAACCCTGGCGCGTTTGTGGCGGCGAGCAAGGCGGCTGGCGCGTACGGCATGACTGTACTGTACGGGATTCTGCCGCCCCTAATGTTCTACATGCATCACAAGCATAAGGCGGAGAACGAGGCTAAGCCGACTGGTACGGCAGGAGATTCGTTCTGGGTGCAGCCAGGTGGCAGCCTCGCGTTGGCCAGCATGGGCGGGTTATCGTGTGCTGTGATTGCGGGTCAGGCGGTGATCGATGCATCTGTGATTTCACCTGGTTCACTCGCTTCTCCCCAACCGTCGATTGTGTTGGCCCAAGGCGACCGCGATTCCATGGCTGATATTCCCTCTAGAACCCAACTCACTCTGGCGACAATCCGAAGCCCAGTTGCAGCTGGTACCCTTGAGCCCCCTCCCCTTGTTTACGCCAGCCAATCACTGGCTGCCAGCTGCATGACCGCCCCTCCAACCTCTGATCTCCAGCACGATGCATTCTTGAACCTTCGTGAGTCTGCATCGACGAACCCCATGCTGGCTCCGTTACCCGTTTCGCACTCTTCGCAGTGCCTGACGTTCACGATGTCGGACCTCGAGGCCTTTGATTCCACAAAGGAAACCCTGATTGTGGACATCTGAAGGTGGTGACAGGAGACAGAGAATTGGGTGCATAACGGCCTTGTAAGGGGCCTGTTGAATTGTTTGTGGAGGTTTGTGTACAGGTAGGTTTCAGCTAGAGGTGCTTGGGTTAGACAAGTTGCGCACTCCATTGTAGAGATCAATCTTTGTCTTGTACATATTCTAATGATTGATTTATCATTATTTCATACCTGCAGTACCGAGGAAGCAGTTCCAGGCCGTTTTCAGGATTTCTGGAACAAACAGCATTGGATTACGTCTGTGTCACACAAGATACGAAGAAGTATTCATATTCATGAGCTGTTATAAATGAAAGGTGAGTAATTAATAACGAGTTTGTTCTAGAAAGAACAAGAGCTTGACATACCTTATAATCCACTCTTGCTCTCATACCATGGCATGGCTGATTTTATCAGACTATTTTAGTCTGATTGTCTGAAATCTCAGACTCTTTTTTTCGCCTTTCCTGAAATTTCAGTATTCCTGTATTCTGAACTCTGAAGGCCTCAGACCTGTTAGTTTTTCAACTCTGAAAATTTCAGAGTACTTCATTGTGCGATACTGAGACTCGAGACTACAGGGAGTATGGCCCCTGAATTTGCCGAATTTCAGTCCTCCCCCCTCCCCCTCTCTCGAATTACATTCAATTCCCCCCCTGCCCCCCTCCCCCCTCCCCCTTCCCCCACCCCCTCTTACTCCTGCTTCTCGCCAACTCCGCAACGTTTTCCCTAGGCCAAACTCGCTTGACAGATATTCGCTATTCACCAACTCGGATGCAGTTTTACAAACTTAAAACTTTTCAGACTAATGATTTTTTCAAACCTGACATTTCAGAGTACTCAGAACTTGGGAAATGACCCTCAGACTAAACGAAATCTTTTTCTCCCCTGCCTCAGAGTGGGTTTTTTTGAAACGTCAGCCCTGTACCATGCTGTTATAACTGAAGAATCGCATAAGTCTGCCAAGTTTGAGAGAAGACAATGAAGTCTCTGAAATATTATAATTTGTAAAAGTGTAACACCTTTTCAAATTTCGTATTGTGAAAGCGAGGGCGTGGCCAGCAAAGCAAAGGTAGCGGCTCGACGCTACTCACCCCTCTTTTGCCTACAAAAGAGGAACGTGATTCCAGTAGCTCCACCCACGTTCTTCATTTCCATTTTCTAGTTTTACTTTATAGTTCCCCTTCATCCTGGCGAAGACGCAATCTCTCCCGCGGTTCAAGTCCCCGTCGACCCTTCTTACCGACATTCTCCAACACAACCTGGCGAACATTGTCATAATCTTACGGGAGAAGTTTGTCTCGACTATCGAGGGGAGAAGATACAAAGGAGAAACCTAAGGGGTTGTACCTCACAGTGAGTACCCCACTAAGCCTAACCAAACTATAACAAATATACACATATGTTTGACAAACATGGCTCCCGCCAACACTATGTTAGAATGTGAGCGAATGAATGATTGAACTAGAAAGCAGGTGGGTACAAGTAGCAAACCTAAAAGTGTTGTACCCTGTAAGAACTACCCCACTACAGCCTAAACAGACTATAGCATATAAGTTTGATGCTAGAAAGGCATGGTGCCGTCGTAGCGGAAGCCTTGATTGTAGAAGAGAATAACAAGAGAACTTTGCAACTGAATGGATTGATTATGAAACCTCACAGCAGGGAATTTATGCTATCAGCTACCCTGCCCACACCTATCCATGCACACTAATAATTGTGTCAAACATATGTTTATATGTTTAAGTTAGATAGGCTGTAGTGGGGTACTCACTGTGGGGTACAACCCCTTAGATTTTTCTTCTTGTACCAACACTCTCGATAGTTGAATCATCCATTGCCTAGCCTTTCGACATGGCATCTAGAGCGTAGGTCCTTAGGACCTAGGATTAGGGCCCACCTCACCTGCCTTGCCTACTGCCCGCGCGCGCCTCGGCTGCCCGCGCGCGGCCCCTTTTTTTTTGCCGCGCATGCCTCTTACGCAGCTCGCGCGGCCCGTTTAGGCCCCGCCCGCGCGCCACTTCTGCAGCTCGCGCGGCCCGTTTAGGCCCCGCCCGCGCGCCACTTACGCCGCCCGAGCGCAGCCCGTTTAGGCCACGCCCGAGCAGCCCGCCGCCGCACGCCGCCCGCAGTCGCGCGAGGCCCGTCGCCACGCGCAGCCACGCAGTCGCGCGCAGCCCGTCGCCACGCGCAGCCAGGAGCCGCGCGCAGCTCGTCGCCACGCGCGCTGCCCGCAGCCACGCGCGCAGCCTGCAGCTTAGCGCAGCAAGCCGCCTGCTGCTGCTGCCTGCCTGCTTGCTGCTTGCTGCCTGCTGCCTGCCTGCTGCTGCTGCCTGCTGCTGCCTGCTGCTGCTGCCTGCTGCCTGCTGCTGCCTGCTGCAGCCGCTCCTGCCTGCCACCTGCCTGCAGCCTGCCTGCTGCCTGCCTGCTGCCTGCCTGCTGCTTGCTGCCTGCTGCCTGCCTGCTGCTGCTGCCTGCTGCCTGCTGCCTGCTGCTGCCTGCTGCAGCCGCTCCTGCCTGCCACCTGCCTGCAGCCTGCCTGCTGCCTGCCTGCTGCCTGCCTGCTGCTTGCTGCCTGCTGCCTGCCTGCTGCAGCCTGCCTGCCGCCTGCCTGCAGCCTGCCTGCTGCCTGCCTGCTGCCTGCCTGCTGCTTACTGCCTGCTGCCTGCCTGCTGCAGCCTGCCTGCCACCTGCCTGCTGCCTGCCTGCTACTTACTGCCTGCTGCCGCCTGCCTGCTTGCTGCCTGCTACCGCCTGCCTGCCACCTGCCTCCTACCTGGTGCCTGCTGCCTCTGTCTGCTGCCTCCTGCCTTAAGCCAATATGGCGACGCCCAACGTTCTCGCATTCGAGCCTGACGGTCGTCCCCTCGAGTTCGATGTGTGGTTTGACGATCTCCAGCTGTTCCTTCTGACTGATGCCAAAGAGGGCGTTTCCCTGTTTGATTACGTCTCTGGCACTGCCGTTACTCCTGCTGCTGATGCTCCTGCTCTAGAACGCTCCCAGTGGCAGACTCGTGATGCTGCTGCACGCCTAGCTATTAGGAACCACCTGCCGATTACTGAGCGAGCGCACTTCAGCCAGCACAGAACTGCTAAGACACTGTACGACGCTGTAGTTGCGCGCTACTCCTCCCCGGCCACTGCAGCCATAGGTCGACTCATGCTACCGTACCTGTTCCCCGATCTTTCCTCGTTCACCACTGCTGAGGACCTAGTTTCTCACCTACGTGCTACTGACTCTCGCTTTTGTGCCGCTCTTTCAGCCGAGTTCTGCGCCGCAAACCCCCCCCCGATGTACTTCACTCTCTATTTCCTCGTCACCCGCCTCCCTGACACTCTTAGCTCTGTCAGGGACCACTTCCTAGCGCTAGACCCCACCACTCTCACTGTCGACGACTTCGAGAAGCACCTCCTCGCAGCAGAGAAAAAAATCCTCGCTGTAGGTGCTGCTCGTGGCACCCCTCGCTCTCCCCTCTTTGAGGGGTGCTCCCCCTCCCCTCTCACCCCCTCCTAGGCCTCCGCAGCTGCTGTTCACGACTACCTTGGTGCTGATGAGGTCGGAGCTGCTTCCGCTCCTAGTGGGAAGCGTCGCAGCGGCAGGGGCGGCAGGGGTGGCAGGGGCGGTGGGGGTGGCGGTGGAGGTGGCGGTGGTGCAGGCGGCGGGGGAGGTGGAGGTGGTGGGGGTGGTCGTGGGGGTGGAGGCGGTGGAGGTGGTGGTGGGGGCGGCGGAGGCACTGGGAGCGGTGGAGGGGGCAGCAGCGGCGGTGGGGGAGGAGGGAGCGGTAGTGGCATTGGTGGTCAGGGCCAGCAGCAGCCGCAGCAGCAGGAGCAGCAGCAGCAGCAGCAGCAGCATCAGCGCCAGACCCCCACTTCCCAGCAGCTTCTTGACTGGTATGCCGGGCGTGGGGCTTCTGGGGGTCCTGGTCGCTGCCCCTATATCATCCGCACAGGTCCCCGCGCTGGTCGCCAGTGCACAGGTTTTCACACTGAGCAGCGCTGCTTCGCTCGGCTTAGCGACGCCTGGCACGCCAAGTTTCCTAATGCTACTGAGTTCCCCAACTGGGCAGACTTGCTTGGACGTGATGTACCTATCTTTGATCTTGACTATGAGGCAATTCTTGCTGCTATGTATGCATTGTCTGTTAGTGCTGAGGGTGACTGCTACTTGTGTGTGCCGCCGACTCCTGGTATAGTCCCTGGTATAGCCCCTGCAGCACTTGGTGCTTGTGAGTCTGCTCCCCCTGGTACTGCGCCTGCACAGGCCTTGCACACCTTTACACTTGACTCTGGTGCTTCCCGCTGTTTCTTTCGCGACAGTACCACAGTCACTCCCCTCCCTGCACCTGTTCCTGTCTCACTGGCTGACCCCTCTGGGGGCCCAGTGCTTGCACGGTCTTCCACTGTGCTTCCGTGTCCGGCGGTCCCGTCTGGTGAGCTGTCTGGTCTCCACCTCCCCTCGTTCTCTACGAACTTGGTGAGTAACGCTGTCCTCCAGGATGCGGGGGTTGACACCTTCACCCCTGGCCGGCAGCGTGTGGCGATTTGCACGTGCTCCCAGACTGGTCGCCACCTGGCCACGTTCACTCGTGCGCCAGGATCCAGTCTGTACACCCTCACCACTGCGTCGCGCTCCGCCCCTTTGTCTCCCCAGTTGCACGCTTCTGCTCAGGTTGCTACACAGTGTGAGTGTCGCCGGCTGTCGCACGACACTCTCCTGTGGCACCACCGCCTTGGTCACCCCTCCTTGCCTCGCCTTCGTAGCATGCATTCTCGCTTCCTTGTTTCTAGTCTTCCCAGGTCTCTGCCTCCCCTCCCTCCCTCGCCTGCGCCGCCCTGCATTCCTTGCGTCGAGAGGCGGCAGCGCGCCGCTCCTCACTCCTCCTCGTTCCCTCCCACAGAGGCTCCACTGCAGACTCTCCACCTGGACGTGTGGGGCCCAGCCCGCGTCCGTGGACAGGGCCACGAGCGGTACTTCCTGCTGGTTGTCGACGACTACACGCGTTACACCACGGTCTTCCCCTTGTAGCGCAAGGGGGATGTCCCTGCTGTTCTGATCCCCTGGATCCGCGCTACTCGTCTCCAGCTCCGCGAGCGGTTCCAGACGGACTTTCCTGTCCTGCGTCTGCACTCTGACCGAGGTGGTGAGTTCTCCTCAGACCTCTTGGTAGCCTTCTGTGCGGAGCACGGCATCCGCCAGACTTTCACGCTTCCGGCCTCTCCGCAGCAGAATGGGGTTGCTGAGCGCCGCATTGGCTTAGTCATGGAGGTCGCTCGTACCTCCATGATCCATGCGGCTGCCCCCCATTTTCTGTGGCCGTTTGCGGTCAGGTACGCCGCGCATCAGCTCAACCTTTGGCCCCGTGTCTCCTTGCCGGAGACCTCGCCCACACTGCTGTGGACGGGGAAGGTTGGCGACGCGTCGCGTTTCCGAGTCTGGGGTGCTCGTGCCTTTGTCCGCGATACCGCTGCGGACAAGCTCTCCCCTCGCGCCATTCCTTGTGTCTTCCTTGGCTTTGTCCCTGACGTGCCTGGCTGGCAGTTTTACGACCCCGCCTCGCGCCGTGTCTTTGCGTCTCAGGATGTCACCTTTGACGAGTCGGTCCCCTTTTACCGCCTCTTCCCCTACCGCACTGCTCCTCCCCCCCCCCCGCCGCTCTTTCTTGCCCCAGGTCCTCCCCAGGTAGACCCCCTCCCCGCGCCAGGTCCTGCTCCTTCAGGTGTCTCTCAGGTAGACCCCCCCGCGCCTGCGCCTGTTGAGGTCACTGGTGACTCAGGTCCTGCTGCTAGTGGTGATGTCCCTGGGGGTGCGGAGCTTGGGGGTGCTGAGTCTGGGGGCGCTCAGCGTGTGGAGCCTGGAGGTGCTGAGCCTACGCGTGAGGAGCCTGGAGGTGCTGCGTCTGGGGGTGCTCCGTCTGGAGGTGCTGCGTCTGGGGGTGCTGAGCCTGCGTGTGCGGAGCCTGGGGGTGCTGAGTCTGGGGGTGAGTCGCCTGAGGGTTCTGAGACTGCTGTTACGCGGTCTCCCTGGAGCAGTCGTCTTCGTTCGCGTGTGCCCCTTACCTCCCAGCAGCTGCACGACTGGTACGGTCGCCGTCAGCGTCGCACTTCTGCACCTCTGGGCTCTACTGCTGGGGGTTCTTCTGCTGGTGTCGCTGGTCCCGGAGGTGCTCGTACTGGGGGTACTGGAGCTGCTGGGGCTGGCGGTGTTGCTGCTGGAGGTGCTGGAGGTACTGGAGGTGCTGGAGGTGCTGAGGGTCCTGCGGTTGCTGGCGGTACTGGACCTGCTGAGGGTCCTGGAGCTACTGGCGGTGCTGGAGCTGCTGAGGGTCCTGGAGCTGCTGGAGGTACTGGAGCTGCTGGAGGTGCTGGAGCTGGTGGTGGTGCTGGAGCTACTGGTGCTGGTGGCATTGCTCAGCCGCGCCTGTTCTTCGCTCCGCCGTCCCCGTCGTCTCAGCCACCACCTGACTCTGCACTTCGCCAGGTTCTCAGTCTTCCCTCGTCTACTGGTCTTCCGTTACAGCCTGGCTCACCGCTGCCTGCTCCTTCTCCGTACACAGAGCAGACTAGTGGCCTTGCAGAGCATCGTGAGCCTGCGTCGCGTCCTGTCTCACCCGTCCGTTCTGGTCGTTCCGGTCGTCGTGTTCCTAGTCAGAGACAGCCGACTGTCTCCGACCCTCACCTTGTAGTTCGTCGTCCTTCCTCTCCTCCGCCGCGTGTTCCTCTGCCGTCTCCCCCTGCGTCCTCTCTGCCTGTCGTTGCTGACCCTGCGTCTGACCTGTTTCGTGCTGAGCACTCTACTGTCCCGCGTCTGCTTGCCACTGTTGTCACTGACCCGTCGTTTGAGTCTGCTGCTGCGTCTGCCTTAGTCGCTGAGCTTGTTGACTTTGCTGCTGCATGTCGTCTAGACTACGCCGCCAGTCTTGTTGCTGAGTCTGAGTCTGTCTGTCCTCCGTGTCTGGATTGATTTTCAGGGTGAAGCGGCCGCCAGGTTCTCCGCCTGTCTTCAAGGCTCGTTACGTGGCTCGAGGCTTCAGTCAGCGAGAGGGAGTTGACTTCTTCCAGACCTTCTCCCCCACCCCGAAGATGACCACTCTTCGGGTGCTGCTGCATGTTGCCGCTCAGCGTGACTACGAGCTTCACTCTCTTGACTTCAGCACAGCCTTCTTACAGGGCAGCTTGCACGAGGAGATCTGGCTGCGCCGCCCTCCTGGCTTCACTGGGTCGTTCCCTCCTGGTACCCAGTGGAGCCTCCGGCGGCCAGTCTACGGTCTCCGCCAGGCGCCACGTGAGTGGCACGACACACTGAGGACGACACTTGCGGCTCTTGGGTTTGCTCCGTCGACTGCTGACCCGTCGCTGTTTCTGCGCACCGACACTTCGCTGCCGCCGTTCTACATCCTCGTGTACGTCGACGACTTGGTCTTTGCCACTGCTGACACTGAGGCTCTCGCCCTGGTGAAGTCGGAGCTGCAGAAGAGACACACGTGCACAGTCCTGGGTGAGCTGCACAGCTATCTTGGCTTGCAGATCACTCGGGACAGAGCACGCCGCACCATCACACTGACTCAGTCACACATGGTGCAGCAGGTCCTTCAGCGCTTCGGCTTCACCTGGTCCTCAGCACAGCCCACTCCTCTGGCTACAGGTCACTCGCTCTCAGCTCCACCTTCGGACGAGTCCGTAGAGCCGAGTGGTCCTTACCCAGAGCTAGTGGGCTGCCTCATGTACCTGATGACCTGCACTCGTCCTGACCTTGCGTACCCTCTTGGTCTTCTGGCTCGCTACGTGGCTCCTGGTCGGCACCGAAAGGTGCACATGGATGCTGCTAAGAGGGTACTACGCTACTTGTGCAGTACATCGGGCATGGGGCTCGTGCTTGGAGGACGGGGTGACGTTGTCCTCACTGGTCACTCGGACGCCTCTTGGGTTGACGACCAGGCTACGCAGCGGTCGTCTCAGGGTTACACCTTCAGCCTTGGTTCTGGTTCAGTTTCCTGGCGTTCTACACGTTCGTCTTCAGTTCTCGGCTCCAGCTGTGAGGCCCAGATCTACGCCACAGCCATGGCTGCGCAGGAGTTACGCTGGCTCACCTACCTGCTGACCGACTTGGGAGAGCGGCCTCGTTCTCCTCCAGTTCTGTACGTCGACAACAAGGCCGCCATCGCCTTGTGTCAGGAGCACAGACTGGAGCACAGAACAAAGCACATCGCTCTCCGTTACTTCCTTGCTCGAGAGCTGGAGCAGCGTGGCCAGCTTCGTCTTACTTACGTGGCCACTCGGGCCAACACTGCTGATATATTCACCAAGGCGCTTCCGCCTGGTGATCATCAGCGTTTCTGTACTTTGTTAGGCCTTGTGCCCACGCTTCCTCACTTGCTGTAGGCTTTGTTTGTACTGTGATCTATATGTATACCTGCATGCTTGCTCTTGTAGGCTGATATCAATGTGCTGTTGTTGTTACACATATATCTCTGCATGTGAACTGGCCTTGTGGCCTCTTGCTTGTGCTCAGATTGCGTGGTGACGTTGTGATCCACCCTGAGCTTGCTTTGCATTTCCTGTCTGGCCTTGTGACCCTCTGTTCTCCCCCACTTTGCCTATGGGGGTGTGTCAAACATATGTTTATATGTTTAAGTTAGATAGGCTGTAGTGGGGTACTCACTGTGGGGTACAACCCCTTAGATTTTTCTTCTTGTACCAACACTCTCGATAGTTGAATCATCCATTGCCTAGCCTTTCGACAAATTGTACCACCAATAATGGCAACTCCAATAAATGAGTACCAATAATTTCACCCCCAAACCTCTAGACTCCAATAATTCTGGCCCTACAATAATTGTACAATTATTGTAGGACCTGGAGTCTTATAAAGGAGACTACAGTAAAAATCTAACGGCATATATAGTTCCTCATGTTTCTATTTCCAACACTCCCCCTTGCTGTAGATTTTACTATAAATTTACTGGGGTTCATTTTTGTGGAGGGTAGGAGTACAAGGTGGTACCGTTGGTGACACAGGTAATCGCGGATGATTCCGGCGAGGATTGCGGAGCTGTTGAAGATGACAGCGTTGATTGCGGAGCAGACCACGTTAGGGTTTCAAAGTTCCGTTGACACGTTGGAGAGTTGGGTCGGTTGTCATGTAGCAGATTTCGTGCACGTTCCTCGTCAGGTGTACACTTGGTCCCGACTTTCGGATCTCAGGTGTTTCTTGTTACGTTGCTGTCACATTGGTGCTGCGCCCTGGTGCTCCTCTCTCCTTCCCACAGCTCTTGCGACCTCGTCGAGCAGGGGTCCTCCAATCTTGTCATTTGCTCGCTTTCAGATGTCCCTTGCGAAGCTGTTTCTCTGGCTATGAGTGCTGCTGGCGAAATTATGGCGAAATCATAGCTTAGCTGCTAGCGCGCGACCTAGCAGCAGCCCGAAATGCTCCCCGATCCGCGTTAGCTGCTTCCATTGCGCGTCCGCTGTTGTATGTCGCGATATCCGGCAGCATCAGCTGGTGCGCGTCACCAGCGCTCGTGATGTCACGGCTGGCGCTCGGTGACAATAACGCACGTGACGACCTGCAGCGCCGGATGCGCGTTTTCTGCGGCTGCGGCCAGATCCGTGACTGCTGCTTCTGTCGCGTTACTGCTTCCTCTGTCGCGCGGCTGCAGTAACCTTCTCGCTTGACGTCCTGCGCGCTGCAGCTCCTTGCGCGTGACTGCTGTTCACGGCGCTCTGCGACATCGATGCCCGTGGTGATCGGCAGCAGCGGCTGGCGCACGTCTGGAGCATCATGCGCGCTGCTGCATTATATCGCATGTGGCGGCTTCTACTGGTGCGCGCCCTCCCCTTTGTTATTTCGGACGACCTGGCGCTCCTGCAGCGCCTCGCGCATGACGCCATTGCCTACGACTGCAACGACGGCCGCACCTGTGGCGAGCTACAGCACCTGTGGCGCACGGCAGCACCTGTGACGCACGGCAGCACCTGTGACGCACGACTTTCTTCTTCCTGCCGAGGTGAGAATGCTTAGTGGAACCTGACTGTTTCACCCATATTACCCTGTTACCCTGTGATGTTACCTTGTGCTGCTCCCCTTGACCCTGTGCTGCTCCATGTTGCCCTGTGCTGCTCCCCCTATACCAGGTGGAGTACAGGAGCAGCTGCAACTGGTACACAAGCACCTGGCGGCTGCTCCTGCACCTGGCGGCTGCTCCTGCACCTGGCGGCTGCTCCTGCACCTGGCGGAAGCTGCACCAGTGGCGGTTGACGAGTGGCGGCCGCATCAGCAGCTTGTGCAGGCCAGCTTTCTCGTGCCGACCAGCAGCTTCAACTTCAACGGCGTGCAGCAGGGGTCGCACATCAGCAGCACTACCCGGCGCTCGGCAGCAGCATCAGCGTATTGCAGTAGCGACACACTCGCGGAAGTAGCGGCGGGTGAGCTGGAGACGACTAGCAGCAACTTGCTGCTGACCCATTCTTCTGCCGAGGTGAGGTGTTCCGTTTGAGCGAGCGTTGTGCTCTCCTCTCTGCCGCACCCAAGTCCTGACTTCTTGCACCGTCGTATCTTATGCACCCTTGTGAGTGAGGCTCCAGCTTTCTACCCTGCCTCATGCCATGGTGCCTTACACCCCGTAAGCCTCGTCTTGTTCTGGATGCAGAGTCAGTCATGCCTGCTTTCACTTGTGATGCTATCCCCTTGTCACACCAGCGGGCGCACGGGAGCAGCTGTGGGCGACTGGCCATGGCGGCTGCAACATTTCCTGCCCACCTGAAGCATCACTTGGCCGCTTGCAGCAACATCGGGCCTGCTGCAGCAGATGGCGGCAGAAGCACTCTGCACCAGCACTCTGCCTGCAGCTCCCCTTGACGCCCTTAACCAGAAGCTATGCGGCCTGCAGCAACTGTTGTGGCTCCAGCATGTCTTGGTACGCTACTGCTGCTCCAGCACACGTCCATCACATGTAGCTTGCCTTTTATCTTCGATCAGCAGTAACAGTCGTTTATCCATTCATGACTGTGTAATCCTCCACTGACTCTTGCTGTCGTGTTTTACTCCCCCTGAAATCAGCAGGCATATGAAGTCTTCAGGAACGGCCGCTGCAGATGGCGAGTGGTTGTGACCAACCAGCAGCAGCGACTGTCCAGCAGAATATCTGATGGCTGCTGTTGTTACTGATTGCAGTAGGTCTTCTCATGATTATATGCTGACTCCTGTGATGAGGAAAATGAAAAGATGGTTGTGAGATGAAATCCTGATTTGTTGCACCCCAAGATACTCCACACCCCACTCCCCCTCTCACTCGTGTGTTAGTGTCAAACATTATATATGTTGTGTTAGTTTAGGCTACAGTGGGTTAGCCTATAGGGGGTACACAATTCTAGGGTTAGGTACTTGTACTCTTTTCATTGCTAGTTCATTCATTCCTGTTCAGTGATTCCAACATGGTATAGAGCAGGTCCTTCCTAGGACCGAAATTTTCTAAGGGCCCACCACTACGTAACTACCTACCTACCTACCTACCCGTGCCCTAGGGCGCCTCGGCGTGTCACGCCCCTAGAGGCCCCTCTTGACGGCCCCGCGCTAGCCCCGTTCAGGCCCCGTCGGCCCCTTTAAGGCCCCGTTCAGGCCCCGCGCTAGCCCCGTTTAGGCCCCGTCGGCCCCGTTTCAGGCCCCGTCGGCCCCACGCTAGCCCCTCTCAGGCCCCGTCGACCCGCGCTAGCCCCGTTTCAGGCCCCGTCGGCCCCTTTTCAGGCCCCGTCGGCCCCGCGCTAGCCCCTCTCAGGCCCCGTCGGCCCGCGCTAGCCCCGTTTCAGGCCCCGTCGGCCCCATTTCAGGCCCCGTCGGCCCCGCGCTAGCCCCTCTCAGGCCCCGTCGGCCCGCGCTAGCCCCGTTTCAGGCCCCGTCGGCCCGCGCTAGCCCCGTCTCAGGCCCCGTAGGCCCCGCGCTAGCCCCTCTCAGGCCCCGTCGGCCCCGCGCTAGCCCCATTCAGGCCCCGATCGGGCCCGCGCTAGCCCCGTTTCAGGCCCCTTCGGCCCCGTTTCAGGCCCCGTCGGCCCCGCGCTAGCCCCGTTCAGGCCCCGTCGGCCCCTTGCTAGCCCCGTCAAGGCCCCGTTTGGCCCCGCGCTAGCCCCGCTCAGGCCCCGATCGGCCCCGCGCTCGCCCCTCTAGGGCCCCAACCGGCCCCGTGCCTACCTCGCCGACCCGTGCCCACCACCCAGAGGCCCCGGGCGGCCCGTTCCCGCCGCAGCACAAGAGGGAGAGCGGGCGGCCCGTCCCCGCCGTGACCTGAGCCGAGCCGCGCGCCCCGAGCCGAGCCGCGCCACCCAGCCGAGCCGCGACCCGACCTGAACCGAGCCGCGCCGCCCTGCCCTACCTGGTTCGTCCTACCTGCTTCTCCTACCGCTACTGCTGCTATTTCTACTGTTCCTATGGCTAGCCCACAGGTTCTCGTGTTCGATGCTGAGGGCCGCCCTGTGAAGTTTGACACCTGGCTCGATGACCTGCACCTCTACCTACAGCTCACAGCCAAGGATGACATCTCACTGTACGATCACGCCCTAGGCCTTGTCACTGCCCCTGCTGCTACTGCTGACAGCACTGCTCGCTCACAGTGGCAGACTCGTGATGCCCACGCTCGCTTCGCCATTCGCAACTCCCTGCCGATAGACGAACGCGAGCACTTTGGTCAGCACAAGACTGCACCGGCACTGTACACAGCTGTAGTTGCTCGCTACTCCTCACCTGCCTCTGCCGCACTAGGCCGTCTCTCCCTCCCCTACCTGTTTCCCGACCTGGCCTCCTTTCACACAGTCGCTGACCTCATCACGCACCTCCGTACTAGTGAGGCCCGCTTCCGTGCCGCCATGCCTGCTGAGTTCCTTGCCACGCACCCCCCTCCACTCTGGCTCACTCTCTATCACCTAGTCACCCGCCTCCCTGACACACTGCGTGCTGTCAGGGACCACTTCCTAGCTCGTTGCCCCACTGAGCTCACCATTGCCCTCCTCGAGAAGGAGCTACTTGCAGCTGAGGCTAGCATAGTCGCTGTAGGTGCCTCTCGTGGCGACCCCCGTACCCCGTTCTTTGAGGGGTGTTCTCCTTCCCCCCTTCTTCCCTCTGTCGCCTCTGCTGCTGCTGTCGACCTTCTTGGTACTGAGAAGGTCGGCGCTGCGTCTGCCTCGAGCGGACGCCGCAGCGGCAAGGGCAAAGGGGGCAAGGGTAGTGGCGGTGACGGCGGGGGAGGCGGCGGTGGGGGCGGTGGAGGCAGTGGGGGTGGTGGCTCGGCTGGAGGGGCGAGTGGTAGCGGTGGGGGTGGTGGCGGCAGCGGCGGGGGAGGTGGCAGGAGTGGAGGCGGCGGTTGTGGTGGCGGTGGACGAGGCGGCGGCAGGGGTTGGGGTGGTCGAGGAGGTGGCAGCGGTGGTGGTGGCCGTGGAGGCGCTGGCGGTGGCCAGGGCCAGCAGCACACTCTCTCGCCCCAGGAGGTCCGTGAGTGGTACTCTCAGCATGGGGGTGGGGGTGGTCTTAGCTGCACGTACGTCATTCGCACTGGTGACCGCACTGGTCAGCAGTGTGGACGACCGCACGCCACACAGCGCTGCTTCTCTCGTCTCGACGACGCTTGGCGTGTTCAGTTCCCTCAGGCCACTGAGCTGCCCCGCTGGCTTGATCTCCTGAAGAAGGGGATTGATATCTATGCTCTAGACTTTGATGCTATTCTATCTGCCATGTATGTGATGTCTACTAGTGGAGAGGGTGCTGAGTACTTGTGTGTGCCGCCCGACCCGGGCATTAGGGCCAGTGCGTCTGCCGCTCCAGGTACTCACGTGTCGGCTACCCCAGGTGCTGGTGAGGCTGCTGCTCTAGGTGCTCGTGTGTCTCCCCCCCTTGGTACTGCGTCGACTGCCGCACTGCACACCTTCACACTGGACTCAGGTGCTTCTCGCTGCTTCTTTCGTGACCGCACTGCCCTTGAGCCGCTTGCTCGACCAGTTGCTGTCTCCCTTGCTGACCCCTCTGGGGGTCCGGTCATTGCGACCTCTTCCACTGTCCTTCCCTGCCCTGCGGTCCCGTCGGGCACACTGTCAGGTCTCCACCTCCCCTCGTTCTCTACGAACTTGGTGGCAGGCTGTGCACTCCAGGACGGGGGTGTTCACCAGTTCACCCCTGCCTACGAGCGCGTGACACACTGCACGTGTGCTCGTACGGGCCGTCACTTGGCTACCTTCACTCGGCAGCCGGGGTCGGACCTGTACACACTGACTACTGAGTCCCCTCAGGTTGCTGCGACTGCGTCCGCGTCCGCGTCAGGTCAGCTGTCCGCCCCCTGCTCGTGTCGCTCTTTGGCACACGAGACTGTCCTCTGGCACCACCGCCTTGGCCACCCGTCTGTGCAGCGGCTTCGTGCCATGCACTCCAGGTACCTTGTCTCTGGCCTGCCCAGGGTCCTTCCTCCCCTCCCACCCTCGCCTGCTCCTACCTGTCTCCCCTGTGTCGAGGGACGGCAGCGCGCCGCTCCTCACTCCTCCTCGTTCCCCCCGACGACTGCTCCCTTGCAGACACTCCACATGGACGTGTGGGGCCCAGCCCGCGTCCGTGGTCAGGGTCAGGAGAGGTACTTCCTGATAGTTGTTGACGACTACTCGCGCTACACCTCGGTCTTCCCCTTGCGCACCAAGGGTGAGGTCCCTGATGTCTTGATCCCTTGGATCCGCCGAGCTCGTCTCCAGCTCAGCGAGCGTTTTCACTCGGACTTTCCTGTCCTGCGCTTGCACTCTGACAGAGGTGGTGAGTTCTCCTCCGACCTCTTGGCAGCCTACTGTGCTGAGCACGGCATTGAGCAGTCGTTCACGCTTCCGGCTTCTCCACAGCAGAATGGGGTTGCGGAGCGCCGCATTGGCCTGGTCATGGAGGTTGCCCGTACCTCCTTGATCCATGCGGCTGCCCCCCACTTTCTGTGGCCGTTTGCGGTCCGGTACGCTGCGCATCAACTCAACCTCTGGCCCCGTGTCTCCTTGCCGGAGACCTCGCCCACGCTACTGTGGACGGGGGAGGTTGGCGATGCGTCGCGTTTCCGGGTCTGGGGGTCTCGAGCTTTTGTCCGCGATTCGTCTGCGGACAAGCTCTCCTCCCGTGCTGTTCCCTGCGTCTTCCTCGGCTTTGTCCCGGACGCGTCTGGTTGGCAGTTTTACCACGCCACCTCGCGCCGAGTCTTGCCCTCCCAGGACGTCACTTTTGACGAGTCCGTCCCCTACTACCGCCTCTTCCCCTACCGCACTGCCCCGCTCCCCCCCCCGCCTCTCTTCCTCTCGCCAGGTGCTGCTGTTGCAGACCCCCTCCCCCCTCAGGGTGCCGCTCCCTCAGGTGTGTCTCAGGTAGACCCGGTTGAGCCTGTTGAGGTAGCTGTCGACTCTCGTCCTGCTGGGGGTGCTGAGCCTGGGGGTGCTGAGCCTGGGGGTGTGGAGCCTGGGGGTGTGGAGCCTGGGGGTGTGGAGCCTGGAGGTGTGGAGCCTGGGGGTGTGGAGCTTGAGGGTGCTGAGCTTGGGGGTGTGGAGCCTCGTGGTACTGAGCTGCGGAGTCCGGAGTCTGGGGGTTCTGCGTCTGGAGGTACGAGGTCTGGGAGTCCTGCACCTGGAGGAGCCCTCTCCTCGGAGCAGCTACGTGCGTGGTACTTAGAGTACTGCAGCCTCCGGAGAGGTACCGCTCGAGCCGGACGTACTACTGGGACTGGTGCTAATACTTCTTCTCCCGTTCGGGAGCTCCCCTCCCGCGAGCGGATCCGTGAGTGGTACGAGCGGCGCTGCACTCTTCGGAGTGGCGTGCCTCGTGTTACGAACCCCGCTGCTGTTGGAGCTGCTGCTGGTGCTGAGGACCCGGGCGTTGGAGCTGCTGCTGGTGCTGAGGACCCGGGCGTTGGAGCTGCTGCTGGTGCTGAGGACCCGGGCGTTGGAGCCGCTGCTGGTGCTGAGGACCCGGGCGTTGGAGCTGCTGCTGGTGCTGAGGACCCGGGCGTTGGAGCCGCTGCTGGTGCTGAGGACCCGGGCGTTGGAGCTGCTGCTGGTGCTGAGGACCCAGGCGTTGGAGCTACTGCTGGTGCTGAGGACCCGGGCGTTGGAGCTACCGCTGGTGCTGAGGATGTGGGCGCTGGAGCTGCTGCTGGTGCTGCGGACCCTGGTGCGGGTGTCCCTGCTGGCTCTGGTGTCGCTGCTCGGTCTCAGCCGTACTTTGTTCCGCTCCTTCAGCAGGTTCTTGGTCAGCTTCCTCCTCCTTTTCCTCCTCCCTTCGTAGAGTGTCCTCAGCCTGTCCAGCTGCAGTCGGCGTTACCGTCTGCCTCCTCTCTCCTTGGTCCTGCTCCTTACACTGGTCCGACTGGAGGTCTTACTGAGCGGCGTGAGCCTGCGTCTCGTCCTGCGTCGCCTGAGTCTCGTCCTGGGTCGCCTGTCCGCACTGCTCTCTCTAGTCGTCGAGTCCAGCGTCAGCGTCTTCCTGCTGTCCCAGGCACTCACCGGATGGCGCTTCGTCCGTCCACTGCTCCACAGCGTGTCCCACTGCCGTCTCCTCCTGCTTCCTCTCTTCCTGCTCTTACTGACCCTGGGTCAGACTCTCTTCGTGCTACCAGTCCTGCTGTCACGCGTCTCCTGGCCACTGTTGTCACTGACCCTTCCTTTGAGTCTGCTGCTGCGTCTGCCTTAGTTGCTGAGCTTGTCGACTTTGCTGCTCGCTGTCGTCTAGACTACGCTGCTAGCCTAGTTGCTGAGTCTGAGTCTGTCTGTCCTCCGTCAGTCGGGGGTGAGTGTGCTCTTGGCACTGACATCCTTGAGGACAGGCAGGAGGAGTTCCAGTGCTTTGCTGCCGCTTTGCCCCATCTCGTGTCCATGCTTGTTACCCCTGAGGGAGACCCGGATGCACCAGACATCCCGACCCCACGCTCTTACGCAGAGGCGATGGCCGGTCCCTACTCCTCTCAGTGGCAGTCAGCCATGGACACAGAGATGGCTTCCTGGAAGTCCACAGGCACCTACGTCGACGAGGTTCCCCCGCCTGGGGCGAACATCGTCAGTGGCATGTGGATTTTCAGGGTGAAGCGGCCGCCGGGTTCTCCGCCTGTCTTCAAGGCGCGTTACGTTGCACGAGGCTTCAGTCAGCGCGAGGGAGTTGACTTCTTCCAGACCTTCTCCCCGACCCCGAAGATGACCACTCTTCGGGTTCTGCTGCACGTCGCCGCTCAGCGTGACTACGAGCTCCACTCGCTTGACTTCAGCACTGCTTTCCTGCAGGGCAGCCTGCACGAGGAGATCTGGCTGCGCCGTCCACCTGGCTTCACTGGGTCGTTCCCTCCTGGTACCCAGTGGAGCCTCCGATGGCCAGTCTACGGTCTCCGCCAGGCGCCTCGTGAGTGGCACGACACACTGAGGACTACGCTTGCGGCTCTTGGGTTCGCGCCTTCTACTGCTGACCCGTCGCTGTTTCTACGCACCGACACCTCACTGCCGCCGTTCTACGTCCTTGTGTACGTCGACGACTTGGTCTTTGCTACTGCTGACACTGTGGCACTCGCCCACGTGAAGTCGCAGCTGCAGAAGAGACACACGTGCACAGACCTGGGTGAACTGACAAGCTATCTTGGCTTGCGGATCACCCGGGACAGAGCACGCCGCACCATCACCTTGACTCAGTCACACATGGTGCAGCAGGTCCTTCAGCGCTTCCGCTTCACGTACTCCTCGCCTCAGCCCACTCCTCTGCCTACCGGTCACTCGCTCTCAGCTCTGCCTTCGGATGAGTCCGTAGAGCCGAGTGGCCCGTATCCAGAGCTTGTGGGTTGCCTCATGTACTTGATGACCTGCACTCGACCAGACCTTGCATACCCTCTCAGCATTCTTGCACGCTATGTCGCTCCCGGCCGTCACCGGAAGGAGCACATGGATGCAGCTAAGAGGGTGTTGCGCTACTTGTGCAGTACGTCGGGCATGGGGCTAGTGCTTGGAGGGCGAGTCCCAGTTGTTCTCACTGGGCACTCAGACGCTTCTTGGGCAGACGACCAGGCTACTCAGCGGTCGTCTCAGGGTTACTCCTTCAGTCTTGGCTCTGGTTCTGTTTCTTGGCGTTCTACTCGCTCTTCTTCTGTTCTCAGCTCCAGTTGTGAGGCTGAGATCTACGCCACAGCCATGGCGGCCCAGGAGCTACGCTGGCTCACCTACTTGCTGACCGACCTTGGAGAGCAGCCTCGTTCTCCTCCAGTGCTGTACGTCGACAACAAGGCAGCCATTGCCTTGTGTGAGGAGCACAGACTGGAGCACAGAACGAAGCACATTGCTCTGCGTTACTTCCTCGCTCGAGAGCTGCAGCAGCGTGGTCAGCTTCGCCTGCGTTACGTGGCCTCTGAGGCCAACACTGCTGATGTGTTCACCAAGGCGCTTCAGCCTTGTGACCATCAGCGCTTTTGCACTCTTCTAGGCCTTGTGCCTACTGGACCTCACTTGCTTACTTCTTGAGTCTGTTGTACTGTGATCTCTATATATAAACCTGCATGTGAACTGGTCTTGTGACCACTTGCTTGTGCTCGGAATTTGTGTGGTATCCTTGAGATCCACCCTGAGCTTGTTTTGCCTTGCTTTGCCTTGACTGGTCTTGTGACCCCTAGTTCTCCCCCACTTTGCCTATGGGGGTGTGTCAAACATTATATATGTTGTGTTAGTTTAGGCTACAGTGGGTTAGCCTATAGGGGGTACACAATTCTAGGGTTAGGTACTTGTACTCTTTTCATTGCTAGTTCATTCATTCCTGTTCAGTGATTCCAACAGTTAGTAGGCATGCACATGCGTGAGCACGCACACATCACCAAACACATGAGTGAGATGTGTGGAGTTACGTGATGCTGTGTTGTTCCGTTCCCTTTGAGAAGCCCGGACTTGAGAGTGCAGCTCCAGCAGCTTCAATGTGAGTACTGGGGGCAGACGGTGCGATATGTGGAGTTGGTTGGAGACCGCACAAGAGGCTGCAGGTGAGATGTTGTTTGGCTGTGAGGGGCTTGGTGAGATAATCCGCAGCTTGCTGAGCTGTTGGGCAGTACTCCGGCCGTACAACTCCATCACGAACGGCCTTCCTCGTCCAATGGTAACGGATGTCCATGTGCTTGATGCGTTGACTCATCTGCTCTCCGGTTGCAAGCGCAATGGCGCTTTGGTTATCCAAAAAGATGACGGTAGGGTCCTGCTGTCGAAAACCGAGGTCTTCACACAAGCGGCAAAGGTATGTGGCTTCCCTTGCCCCTTCAAACAGCGCAATGTATTCTGCTTCAGCTGTTGATGTCGCAATGACTGTTTGTCGTTTAGTCCTCCAACTGATAGCAGCTCCTCCCAAGGTAAACACGTAGCCTCCAACCGAGTGACGCCCTTCTTCGTTCGCATAATCCGAGTCCGTGTATCCGCGGAGCACCAAGTCTCCTCCTCCATAGACCAGCCCCATGTCTGCAGTGTTCTGTAAGTAGTTGAACACCCTGTGGATTCCAAGCACTGTTGTTGCTGTTGGTTTGCTTGCTTGCCTGGCCAGCACATGCGCCGCATAGGTTATGTCCGGCCGCCCTGCTGTTGAGATGTACAGCAATGTCCCAACTTGTTTCAGCACCAATTGACCATTAATCTCGTCCGGTGGTTCTCCTTGTGGTCCAGGTTCCTTGGTGATCGGTGTCCGTACTCCGGAACGGCTGCCCTCCATCCCGAATGTCGCCAAAGCCTGTGAGATGTACTTTGTGAGTCCAAGTGCGATCAAGTCATTGTCCGCGGTGACGTTGAGCCCCAAAAATTGCGTCATGGTCTCGCTGACCGTTAAGGTAAAGTGCTACTTCAAGTGTTGAATCACAACTTCAATGCCTTCTGCGTCATGAGACTGGATGAGAATGTCGTCAACGTAAGTGAGTAGCCACACCGTGTCCTGTCCGTCTCTCTTCCAGATAAATAGAGAGGGGTCTGATTCGGATTGCACCATGTCCAGCCCCGTAAGTGTTGATGCCACAAACGTGGTGCTTGTTTTAGTCCATACACACTTCTTTTGAGTTTCCAAACTTTGTCTCCGTCCCGCCTTGGTTCTGGTGGTCGTACGTATATATCCCGGTCGATTGGAGCGTACAGGAATGCGTTGGAGATGTCCAGTTGCACCACCTTCCGCTTTGTAGTAGATGCACCGGCGACGAACATGCGAGAGGTAGGTCCTTGGCTGACTGGTGCATACGTCCCATCGTATGTTCCCCATGTTTGTCCGCATCCCTTGACCACCCAGCGCGCTTTAAACCGGTTTGGCTGTCCGTGCTCATCTCGTTTCACCCTGAGAACGACTCCTTCCGCTAGCACCGTCGTTCCTTTTGGTACGTCCGCTCTGTCCACCACCTCGTATGCTTCCAGCTCATCGAATTTAGCCAATTCTGCATCCACCGCGGCTTGCCAAAGAGGTGCGTACGGGTCTGTTGTCATGTCCTTGAGCGTTTTGGGCTCCTTGTACGTCAAGTCCACCATGGGGATGCCGGTTGCTGCACATCCTAGCACGTGTTGTTGCACGTTGAACGCTTGTGCTGCCCGTTGTTTCCCAAACAGTACGTCCAGTCCTGTCATGCCGTCCGTCCCTTGTTCTTCTCTTCCAAGCACAGTCACCGTTGGGTTGAAATGAACCCGTCGTGGAGTTGCGTCATGAGCTGCCAGCTCGATGCCATCAGGTGGGTACGCAAAGTCATAGAGATGACTTGCCTCATTCTCCATGTTGTTGCTTTCAGCAATTTCAGGAACAGAGACGCCTGCTGGAGGTAAGTCACTTGCTGTAGCCCCTTCTCCTGTTTCGGCTGCATCGTCAATGGGTGAGTCATTTTGAGTTGTATCAACTTCCTGTCCTCGTGTGGTTGTGGGCGATGTAGGCGATGGTGGGGATGCGGGAAAGGAGTCAAACCTGGAGCCAAAGCCTTCTCCGCCTGAAGTCCAGCCGTCAATGTGCGGTGAGACTTCTTCCAAGTAGCGTTGGCGTTCGAGTACTGATTCAGCGTCCGGTAACATGAGGTCATCAAAAAAGCGAGCGGAGCGTGTGTCAGTGTCAACGTCGCTTGCCAAGTCCCGCACGATCCATGCCTTTCGTGAGTTAGAGAGGCCGATGCCTGTCCGACCTCTCTGCTCAAATTTCCCGAAGCTGCCTTGGGGAGGGAGATAGTAGCACAGGCAGCCAAAGGTCCTTGCCATCGAGACATCTGCCGCCTTTCCCGTCATCATGAAGTACGGTGAGTGTGCCGATGGGTTGTGTTATAGTCACAATAGGCTTGAATGTGCCTAAAACGAAAGATAGAGAGCACAGACGGATTTCTGCACAGCGGCTTCAAACGTTGATAGCGTTCTGCTCACAGCTGCAAATGACTTGATTCAAATTGGATCTGGAGCGACTTCACGTCGTCTACAATTATCAATTCAGATTGCACGATTTGATAAAGAATTGACGACACAGCGTCGGTTTGAACGAACGGTACTATGGCAGCCACTATAGTCTTAGAACACAAGATAGGAAGAGTTACGAGTTGGGAATGACTCCCAGCTCCTACAAACCCCAAGAGCCGAGGTACAGTGATGTGGAACAGTGCCACACTGTCCCCAACCACGAAGGGTCTCGAAACTACCCTTCACTAGGGCCTACACCAAGTGAAATGTTACACTACACAAAGTAATGTAACTATCTTCAATATCTTGAGGTGTACCCTTTTGGCGAGCTTCGAAATCACTTGAGGCTTGACACCAAGGCTCGGGCTCTTCATCACAGACTCATCCTTGAGTTCTTGATGGGTCTGCTGCACACACCTGCGACACGCCGAACGTTCGACACAGGACAAAATAGAAACCGCGCACGACAAAATAGAAATCGCGCGCGAGACACAAACGACCGCGTAACACGCGTCTAGCGATAACTCGCTATTGACTCGACACACACACTCGACATCATGACTCAACATTCACACACAATTATAAGCATGAAATATATATTATCCCATGCCCTCATACCATTCCATACACACACACATTCACGCACACGGACAACAAGCCGAGTGCAAACCGTAGGGTTGCACCAACAAACTCCCCCTCGGATTGTTGGCCTTAGGATATGTTGCTCTCTCAGTTCAGAGCCATCCCAGCCAGCTTGCAACACTTCCAATGCTGCTGCTCCACCAGCCTCTTGGTCATCATGTCAGCCGGCTGCCCCGTGGTCTTCACGTAGCGCAACTCAACTTCACCCGCGGTTACCATGCTCCTCGTCCAATGCCACTTCACCCTCATGTGCTTCGTGAGTCCGTGCAACACAGGGTTCTTAGCAAGAGCAATGGCACCCTGGCTGTCACAGTACAGTGGGGTAGGTCCTTGCTGCTCCTCCCCCAATTCAGCCAACAAACGCCGCTGCCACACAATCTCCCGTACGGCACGGAAGAGTGCCATGTACTCGGACTCCACCGAGCTCAAAGCTTGGTCAACCTGCTTCTTGCTCTCCCAAGCAGTTGGGCCTCCACCAACACAGCATATGAAGCCTCCCACACTTGTCATGTCCTCTGGTTCTGATGCATATGAAGCATCCGAGTAGGCGGTGAGGAACAAACGCCCGGGTTCAACACCATCCGCGCCCTTTTGGCGCCTTTGTGCCGCCGCCGAGTATTGCAGCCCAACGGTCGGTGTTTGGCCAAGATACTTGGCCACCCTCATTCCAGCTGCTACCTGCTCCTCATTAGGGCATTGCACAACCCTAGCCAGCTGCCCGGTAGCAAACGCGACGTCCGGTCGGGTGTTTACCGCCGCATACATGAGGCTGCCCACCAACGAGTGAAATCGGCGCCTCTCCTCTTCACCAACGCTCTCCTCCTCTGGTCCCTTCACACACTTGATCCCAGAGGGAAAGGGTGTAGCCACATGGCCTTCACTCTGCCCAAAGTTGGCAGCCAATGCCTCCAGGTACTTTCGTTGATGCACCCGCATGCACCGCTTCTCCACATCTCGTTCGATGTGGAGCCCAAGGTAGAAGCTCACGTCACCAAGGGCCTTGCACTTGAACTTGTCTTGAAGCTTCAGCATCACCTCCTTTACAAGGTCAGAAGAGGGTGAGAAAATGAGGATGTCATCCACATAAACCACCATGAAACTCCTCTGCTCCCCCTCGCCAAGCATGAACAAGGAGTGATCGGCCGTTGAGGGAGTGAAGCCGATCCCCTCCAACACTTCGCGCAGCTTCATGTACCATTGCCTAGGGGCCTGCTTCAGCCCATAGAGGGCCTTCTTCAGCTTCCACACTCTGCTACTACCATCATCAAACCCCTCTGGCTGCGCCATAAAAATCTCCTCCTCAAGGATGCCGTTAAGGAATGCCGTTACGATGTCCATTTGCTTTACTACCCATCCTTTGATGGCGGCTCCCGCGAATAGGGTTCGCAGCGTCATCGGCTTCACCACAGGGGCAAACAGCTCCTTGAAGTCCACCTTCTCCTTCTGCTGGTACCCCTTGGCTACAAGCCTAGACTTGTAGCGCTCGATCTTGCCGTCGGCATCCGACTTGATTTTGAAGAGCCACTTGGACGTTATCGCCGTACGCCCCTCCGGTAGCTCCACCAATTCAAACGTGTCATTCTCCTCGATGCTCTTCAGCTCACTCTCCATGGCCTTCTTCCACTCCTCAGCATCACTACTCTCCAAAGCCTCCTTGAGAGTTGCTGGTTCTCCCGGCATCTCCACCGGAGAGAAGAACGCGAAGGCACACTCCTCGTAGTCACTCTCCTCGTCGTCTCCGACCATCATTGCCGCTCCGGCCAGGGCTGTCTTGCCCTGCTTTCCCGGCGCATCATAGGTCAGCCTATTAGGGGGTTGAACTCTCCTCTTCCCCCTTCCTTCCTCCTCAGCTGCAGGGACTTGAAGGCCTTGGCGTTGCTGCGGTGTGGCTCGAATCCGTGGAGCACTCGTAGTACGGGAAGGAAGTGACGGTGCACGCTCGCTCACTTGCTGCACCTCCTCCTCTTCTTCCTCTGCATCATTGGCCTCCTCTCCCCCATTCACAAGGGAGGATTGCCTTGTGGTTGTGCTGCCGCTGCTCAGTTCCAAAGGCAGCTCCACATGCTCCAAACCGGAACTCTTCACCTCCCCAAACCGCACGCCTATCTTCGCCTCATTCTCCGCCTTCCAATCCTTGTACATGAAGTTCTCCATGAACTTGCAGTCCCTGCTCACCAAGAACTTCTTGGTGAATGGGTCCCAAAGAAGCCATCCCTTGCTGTTTTGAGCCATGCCCAAGTGCACGGCCCACACCGCCTTGGCACCAAGCTTGTTGTGCCGAAGATGCTTAGGCACGAGCGCCATGCACATGCACCCGAACACCCGAAGCATATCCACCTTTGGCTTCCTTCCTAGCCACTCCACATAGGGCACCCATTTGTCTGCTCCCACATGAGTCAAGGCTCTGTTCTTGGCCACACACGCGCTCCGCACCGCATCAGGCCAGAAATAGTCGGGTAGCCCGGCTTCAATGAGCAACCCGCGTGCCGCCTCCGTGATTGTGCGGTTCGCTCGCTCGGCGATGCCGTTCATTGCAGGGGAGTATGGCATGGTGAGGGAGTGCCGAATACCATTCTTCTTCAGCCACAACCCAAACTCCTTGCTCAGGAACTCTCCCCCTCGATCGGTGCGGATTGACTCGACTAGACGGTCTTGTTGCCGCTCCACCATCGGGAACCAATCCGTCTTCAACGTTTCAGCCACGTCGCTCTTCTTGGCCAGCACGTACACCCAAGTGATGCGGGTGTAGACGTCGACAATGGTGAGAAAATACTCAGCTCCAGCAGCTCCAAGCTTCAGGGGGCCCACCACGTCCATCACCACCTCATCAAGCGGTGCTTTTGCCGTTGCCTCCGAACTAGGGAACGGAAACCGGGTGAACTTGGCTTGAATGCACGTCGGGCAGCCAAGCACCTCATCGGGCTCCCCCTTCACACGTATGCCAGCAACCATCTCATTCTTCACTAGCTGCTGCAAGATGGGCAGGGCCACATGCCCCATGCGCCGATGCAAGGTGAGCCAATCACACTCCCCCGTAGCCGAAGTTGGATTGGAGAATGCCGCGCTCGCAATAGCGCCCCACATACTCTCTCCGTAGTCCTCCTCCGCTGCTGCCTCTGGGTTCTCCTCACCCTTTTGCTGCTCCTTGGTTGCTGCACCACTCTCCTTAGGTTCACTGAACTTGCTGGTCCCTCCAGGTTTGCTCTTCTTGAGCTCATTCTCCTTAGCGCGACCGTTCGCGCCATCGTCGCTACCGACCGCTCCATCCTTGGTGCTGATGCTTGCTGCCACTTGCCTCTCCTTAGGCATAGGGACCACTGGGATCTGCCACATCTCGTTGTAGACATCCCTGTCCTCATGAAGGTCCCAAAGAATTCGATCGCCAAGCCTTGCGGTGTAGGTCTTGGCTCCCTTCGAGTTCGTGTCCATGCCGGCCTTTGCCAACCGCCGCACGGAAATCAGGTTTGCAGCAAGGCTGGGCACCCAAAGCACGTTCTTGAGGCCCACCATCTTCCCATCAGCACCCTTGAACATGGCCTTGCCCATGCCTTTCACCTCTGCTCGCTGCCCCAAAGCCGATGTGACATGCTTCACCGGTGACGGCTCGAGTTCGGTGAGCAAGTCCGGGCGAGGTGTCATGCTATAGGTAGCGCCACTATCAATCACCCAATAGTCCAGGGGGTGTAGGGTCACCTTCCCCACAGCTGCTGGCTCCTCAAAGCCTTCATCCTTCTCTGGACCAGCCGGTACTTGCGTCGACACGAAGTAGAATAGACCCGGGTATCGATCGTCGCTCGGGTCCTTGTCGTTGTCTCCGCTCTTCATGTTTGCAGCTCCGCCACCGCGACCGCCACGGCCTCCACGGCCTCGTCCTCTCCCTCCTCCTGCTCCTCTACCCTCTTGGCCTTGAGCAGGGGTCCAACCATCAGGGAGTTTGTAGCAATCGCGCCACATGTGTCCGCTCTTGTGGCAATAGTGACACTCGCCGTCGAATCGGCCGCGACCGCGTCCGTAGCTCTTGTCGTCGCTGCCGTAACCGCCACTCTTGCGGCCTCCGCCGAAGTTGCTGCCACCAAACCTTCCTCCCCCTCGTCCTCTGCCTCTTCCTCGACCATATCCACGGCCGATGCTCGCTGCCCCAGCGCCATCCGCACTCGCCAACTCACGGCGGCGGAAATCCTCTTGAAGGATAGCTCGCTTCACGTCTTCAAGCGAGAGGCGGGGCAAGTCGCGATTAAGGTTGATGATGAGCGAGGACCATGACTCTGGGAGTAAGGCCAGCAACTTGGTCTTCTTTTGGAGCTCACTGTAGTTCAAATCAGCTCCCTCAAGCCGCGTCAACAAGTCGAAGAATTTCTGCACCCCTTCTTCAACCGCTTCGTTTTCTTCAATTCGTAGTGCCGCCATTTGCCGTTCCAACACCACCGCTACCGCCGCTGTTGCAGGAGCATGTACACCCTTGAGAGCAGCCCATGCCTTTGGTCCTTTCTCTGGTTCACGCTGGAATGGCTTGATGTGACGGATCTGACTGCTCCCCAACGCTTGCCCAAGTAAGAGATAGCCTTGTGCGCTCTTCCGCACCCACGGGCTCTTCTCCGGGTCGTTCTCGGGGCGCTTCTCCGTTCCTTCCATCACCTCCAGCAGGTCATAGTGGTCAAACATGTTCTCCATCTTGAAGGACCATTCAGCAAAGTTGTCACCGTTGAACTTGTCAAGCCCAAACACCCTAGGCTCATCCCTAGGTGGGCCAAGACTTGGTTGCATGGGCGCCATGGCTGAATCACGGGGTTGGCCTTGAGCTTGAGCTTCTCTACTGCCACCAGCACCTCTGCCACCCCTTTCCTCAGGTCCAGACATTGTCGAAACTGCTCCAAGGGCCTCTGATACCACTTGTTATAGTCACAATAGGCTTAAATGTGCCTAAAACGAAAGATAGAGAGCACAGACGGATTTCTGCACAGCGGATTCAAACGTTGATAGCGTTCTGCTCACAGCTGCAAATGACTTGATTCAAATTGGATCTGGAGCGTCTTCACGTTGTCTACAATTATCAATTTAGATTGCACGATTTGATAAAGAATTGACGACACAGCGTCGGTTTGAACGAACGGTACTATGGCAGCCACTATAGTCTTAGAACACAAGATAGGAAGAGTTACGAGTTGGGAATGACTCCCAGCTCCTACAAACCCCAAGAGCCGAGGTACAGTGATGTGGAACAGTGCCACACTGTCCCCAACCACGAAGGGTCTCGAAACTACCCTTCACTAGGGCCTACACCAAGTGAAATGTTACACTACACAAAGTAATGTAACTATCTTCAATATCTTGAGGTGTACCCTTTTGGCGAGCTTCGAAATCACTTGAGGCTTGACACCAAGGCTCGGGCTCTTCATCACAGACTCATCCTTGAGTTCTTGATGGGTCTGCTGCACACACCTGCGACACGCCGAACGTTCGACACAGGACAAAATAGAAACCGCGCACGACAAAATAGAAACCGCGCGCGAGACACAAACGACCGCGTAACACGCGTCTAGCGATAACTCGCTATTGACTCGACACACACACTCGACATCATGACTCAACATTCACACACAATTATAAGCATGAAATATATATTATCCCATGCCCTCATACCATTCCATACACACACACATTCACGCACACGGACAACAAGCCGAGTGCAAACCGTAGGGTTGCACCAACAGGTTGCTGCTGCAGCTGATGCGGTTGTGTAGCCATGCTGCATATTCCAGCGCATAAGGCCAAAACTTGGAGGAAAGGCTGGCCCCAGTAGTCATTGCGCGCACTCGGTCCATGAGTGTACGGTTAACCCGTTCGGCGACTCCATTCTGTTGTGGCGTGTGTGGTAAGGAAGTTTGGTGATTGATGCCGTGAGAGCTCAGGTAATCCGTGAAAGCATTCGCGGTTTACCCCCCCCCGTTGTCCGTGCGCAAGGCAGCCAGCGGCTTCGTGGGCAATTTGGTCTTCATCTTGCGATGCCATGCCGAGAAAACAGTTGCCATGTCGGACCGGCGAGCCAACGGCGCCACCCACAGGTAGTTGGTGTAGTCATCCTTGAGCGTCAGCACGTAGCGAAGTGAAGGGTGAGCGTCACCCAAGTCCATGATATCGCTATGCACGAGCTCCAAAGGTCGAGTTGTGCGCTTTTCTCCACCTGTGGGAAATGGGGTTTTGCTCATCTTCCCTCGAAGACATGAGTCACACGGGGGTTTGAGGGGACTTGTCTTGTCGGATATGGAGAGTCCTTCAACATCTCCATTGCGAAATGTTGCGTCCATGGATGTGTATGATGGGTTACCCAAGCGTTTGTGGGCCATGCGGTATGTGATCGATGCATGAGCAGACTGCACATTCAGCCCTCCAAGACCAGGTTCATTCGATGCTTCATTCGGATGATCATGACCAGATTCATGGGCGGATGTAAGTGCAGGCTCATATTGCATCATGAGCACACCATGCATGATCATCCCAATCCCAATGACCACATGCTCATCTCCAGCTGCCATAGTGATCTCAATGTTGCCATCATCACGTGTGCGAATCCGAGCTCCCTTTTTGTGCAGTTGGCAATAAGAGAGCAAGTTGGACTTCAATCCGGGGACATAGAGCACGTCGGTGAAGCGTACGGTTGTTCCATCAGGTGCCGTTGCTCGAATTGTTCCCGCCATCGAGCTCAACAGGTGGCTCCCGTCAGCAAGCTCCACGTACACAGGTTCGTTCAGCTCCTTTACACCCTCAAACCAATCCTTTTCTGAAGTCATGTGTTGGCTGCATCCGCTGTCCAGCAACCACATCGACCCTCCGGCTGATGGTAACGTTGCTTGTGACGATCGAACTGTTGCAACGCATGTAACGGTTCGTTTGTTGTCTCCCCCGGCTGCCCCTTGCTGTTTTGTCGCTTGATTGTCACGTTTCGGACTTTCACTCCTTCGAGGCGAGGACGAACGGCTACTCCAGGTGCGCTGGTTTGTTCTCCCTCTGTTTTGTGGTTCCCAACCTGGTGGTGACCAACCCGGAGGCGCCTTGGGACACTTGTAGAACGGGTGGCCGGATTCCTTGCAGTACCAACACACAAGGTTAGACCGCCCTCCTTTTCCTTCGTTGCCTTTGAATTTGTCCCCAACCGGCGCATGCTGCCCTCCCGTTGACCTTGTCGCATTCTGGTTGCCCTTTGTCTCGGTCCTCTCCTTTGCTGGTGAAGTATCTCCACGTGCTTGACCAGCCATGCGGGGAGGACGTTTGTCACGGTTGGTCTTGCTAATGAGGTCTTGGTAACGTTGTTCCTGAATCATCATTCGCTGTAGTGTGTAGCTGTCCGAGATGTCGTGTAGCATTGCAGAATGCCTTAGCTCCTCCCAATGCGGCGGCAGCCCAGTAATCAGATTCAAGGTGAATGAATCTTCATCCACCATTTTTCCCGCCATTGCCAACTTGTCACGAATTGCAGTTGCTCGGTTGATGTATTCTTCCACTCTTTCTTGACTCCCCATCTTCAGGTTGTCCAATTGCCTTTGGAGAGATGCCTTTGCCACCGAATCCTTTGCCTGGTAAGTCTCCATCAGGTACTCCCATGCTTCGAATGCCGGACTGTATGACTCTTGGAACACGTCCAGTTGCAGCTGAATCGTTGCGCTCACGCTATGTAGTAGTACCCAAAAAGCCAGCGTAGCCCGTTGTGAGTAATCTGCTTGCAGAACTTCCAGCCGTTCCATTGCATCTCGCATGTCTCCATTCGCCATTGTAACCGGGTATTGTAGTGTCACGAAAAACTCCCACAGATTTGTCACGCGCGCGTTCATGCAAAACCGAAGAGCCCATTCTCGGAAGTTAGTCCCGTCGAACGGGGTTGTTGTGAACGCTTTGTCTACTGCTGCTCCCACCATCTTGCGTGACAACCTGTCCTTGTCTTCTTCCGTGTACTCTCGTGGAGACGGGTCGAAGAGCGTAGGCACGTTAGATGGTCGAGGCAGTTGTACGGTGCGATGTGTGCCTTCACGTTCCACCACTTCCACTTGATCACGTCGTATGACACCACTTGACTGCATCCCGTGCCCCATGCGCCCCATGCTCCCTGCAGGTACAGCTTCCATTTGAGACCGTGGCGCACGAGGAGGTATGACGTTGTTGCCCAAAAGGTGAGATCTGCCCATCACGGGAACTCCAATGGGATGGGAGTTAGTACCAAGACGTCGTAGTGGGGGAGCACCAATAGTGTAGGATTCGAATCCCACACCTTCCATGCCCACATGACTGGTTCGACCACTCCCTTCACCAATCTGTCTTCTCATGTTTCTTCCCATGCCGATCCCATCACCATGCTCCATCACATTCGTTCCACTCCCGTACGCATCATCCCTCCCCGTTGCTTCCCTTTGCAAGGTTGATTGAGGTTCAGGGTGGGAGCTCCCCTCTCCTTGGAAGGATGCATCCCTCCCTTGGGATGACTCTCCTCCTTGGGGTAAGCTTCCCTCTCCTTCACCTTCAATCTCTGCATCCATATTTGAAGTATGGGTTTGGTTAGTACGCGGAGTGTTTGGGTTGCTGAAATCTCGAACTTGGGCTGGCATGTTGAACTTTGCTCTTAATGACGCTTGGAGTGTCAGTGGTGCCCTTGCAATCATGTTCTCCAAGTGCTCATGTTGAGCCATGATGGCTTCTTCAAACGCCTCGTATCCAGCATCGACTTCATCGTCGAACAGCGCCATGCCTTCAATCCAAATGTTGTCACTTGCTGTGCGAGTTTGCTAATATGTCAGTCCAATGTGAATGCTGATAAGGTTCTGACCAAATTTCGGCAGCATGCCCCCTAGAGTAGCTCTGATACCATGCTAGAAAGGCATAGTGCCGTCGTAGCGGAAGCCTTGATTGTAGAAGAGAATAACAAGAGAACTTTGCAACTGAATGGATTGATTATGAAACCTCACAGCAGGGAATTTATGCTATCAGCTACCCTGCCCACACCTATCCATGCACACTAATAATTGTACCACCAATAATGGCAACTCCAATAAAGGAGTACCAATAATTTCACCCCCAAACCTCTAGACTCCAATAATTCTGGCCCTACAATAATTGTACAATTATTGTAGGACCTAGAGTCTTATAAAGGAGACTACAGTAAAAATCTAACAGCATATATAGTTCCTCATGTTTCTATTTCCAACATTTGACACACCCCCATAGGCGAAGTGGGGGAGAAAAAAGGTCACAAGACCAGTCAAGAAAGGCAAAGCAAGCTCAGGGTGGATCACAAAGTCACCACGCAGTCTGAGCACAAGCAAATGGCCACAAGGCCAGTTCACATGCAGAGTTATATAAAGGAGAACAAACAATACAGTGAACACAACCTAGCAAGTGTAAGCATGCAGGTACATGTATAAAGAGTACAGTACAAGCAGAGTCAAGAAGAAAGCAAGTGAGGCACAGTAGGTACAACGCCTAACACAGTACAGAAACGCTGATGATCACAAGGCTGAAGTGCCTTGGTAAAAACATCAGCAGTGTTGGCCTAAGAGGCCACGTAAGCAAGACGAAGCTGGCCGCGCTGCTGCAACTCTCGAGCAAGGAAGTAGCGCAGAGCAATGTGCTTTGTTCTGTGATCCAGTCTGTGCTCCTGACACAAGGCCAGCATGGCCTTGTTGTCGACGTACAGAACTGGAGGAGAACGAGGCGCCTCTCCCAAGTCGGTCAGCAGGTAGGTGAGCCAGCGTAGCTCGTGTGCAGCCATGGCCCCAGCGTAGATCTCAGCCTCACAACTGGAGCTGAGAACAGAAGAAGAGCGGGTAGACCGCCAAGTGACAGAACCGGAGCCAAGACTGAAGGTGTAACCCTGTGATGACCGCTGCGTAGCCAAGTTGTCAACCCAGGAGGCGTCAGCGTGACCAGTGAGGACAACTCGAGCCCGTCCTCCAAGCACGAGCCCCATGCCCGATGTACTGTACAAGTATCGCAACACCCTCTTCGCAGCATCCCAGTGCACCTTTCAGTGCCTGCCGGGAGCCACGTAGCGAGCCAGAAGGCTGAGAGGGTATGCGAGGTCAGGTCGTGTGCAAGTCATCAGGTACATGAGGCAGCCCACAAGCTCTGGATACGGGCCACTCGGCTCTACGGACTCGTCCGAAGGTGGAGCTGAGAGCGAGTGACTGGTAGGCAGAGGAGTGGACTGTGGCGAGGAGTACGTGAAGCCGAAGCGCTGAAGAACCTGCTGCACCATGTGTAACTGAGTCAAGGTAATGGTGCGCTGTGCTCTGTCCCGGGTGATCCGCAAGCCAAGATAGCTTGTCAGCTCACCCAGGTCTGTGCACGTGTGTCTCTTCTGCAGCTCGGACTTCACGTGGGCGAGTGCCTCAGTGTCAGCATTAGCAAAGACGAGGTCGTCTACGTACACGAGAACGTAGAATGGCGGCAGAGTAGTGTCAGTGCGTAAAAACAGAGAAGGGTCAGAAGTGGAAGGAGCAAAACCAAGCGCAGCAAGGGTCGTCCTGAGTGTGTCGTGCCACTCAGGGGGTGCCTGACGAAGACCGTAGACTGGCCGGCGGAGGCTCCACTGGGTACCAGCTGGAAACGACCCAGTGAAGCCAGGTGGGCGGCGCAGCCAGATCTCCTCGTGTAGGCTGCCCTGTAGGAAGGCTGTGCTGAAGTCAAGCGAGTAGAGCTCGTAGTCACGCTGAGCAGCAACGTGCAGCAGTACCCGAAGAGTGGTCATCTTCGGGGTAGGGGAGAAGGTCTGAAAGAAGTCAACTCCCTGTCGCTGACTGAAGCCACGTGCAACGTAACGCGCCTTGAAGACAGGCGGAGAACCCGGCGGCCGCTTCACCCTGAAGATCCACATGCCACTAACGATGTTCGCCCCAGGTGGGGGAACCTCGTCTACGTAGGTGCCTGTGGACTTCCAGGAAGCCATCTCGGCGTCCATGGCTGCCTGCGACTGAGAGGAGTAGGGACCCTCTATCGCTTCTGCGTAAGAGCGCGGGGTCGGGATGTCTAGTGCATCCGGGTCTCCCTCAGGGGCAAGCAGCATGGACACGAGATGAGGTGAAGCAGCGGCAAAGCACTCAAAGTCCTCCTGCCTGTCCTCAAGGACGTCCGTGCCAAGAGCACACTCACCCCCGACGGACGGAGGACAGACAGACGCAGACGCAGACTCAGCAACAAGACTAGTGGCGTAGTCTAGGCGACAGGCAGCAGCAAAGTCAACGAGCTCAGTAACAAGAGCAGACGCAGCAGTGGACTCAAACAAAGGGTCAGTGACAGCAGTGGCCAGAAAGCGCGTGACCGCCGGACTAGCAGCACGAAGGGAGTCAGACTACAGGTCCGGACCAACAGGAAGAGAGGACGCAGGAGGAGACGGCAGAGGGACACGCTGTGGAGCAGTGGAAGGACGCATAGTCATAGAGTGAGTGCCAGGGACAGGAGGAGGACGCGGACGCGAAACACGACCAGCGCGAACAGTACGGACAGGCGACTCGGAACGAGACTCGGGCGAAACAGGACGCGACTCAGGCTCACGACGCTCCGTAAGACCTCTAGTCGGTCCAGAGTAGGGAGAAGGACCAGGTAGTGGAGAGGCCGGCTGTAACTGCGACTGGGACTGGACAGGTGGTGGGCTCAGGAAAGGAGGAGGAGGACCAGGAGAAGGCGGGGAACCAAGTACCTGGTGAAGTAGAGGAACGTAGTACGGCCGCGGCCGCGCAGCGCCTCCAGTAGCTCCAGGAGCTCCTGCACCAGCAGCTCCTCCAGCACCAGTAGCACCGCCAGCAGCTCCTGCAGCACCTCCAGCACCAGCAGCACCGCCAGTAGCTCCAGCAGCACCTCCAGCACCAGCAGCACCTCCAGCAGCTCCAGCAGCACCTGTACCTCCAGCAGCTCCAGCAGCAGCTCCAGCACCAGTAACACCTCCAGCAGCTCCAGCAGCAGCTCCAGCACCAGCAGCACCTCCAGCAGCAGCTCCAGCACCAGCAGCACCACCAGCAGCGCCAGCAGTTCCAGCACCTCTAGCAGCTCCAGCAGTAGCTCCAGCACCAGCAACACCTCCAGCACCAGGAGCACCTCCAGCAGCGCCAGCAGTACCAGCACCTCCAGCAGCTCCAGTAGCACAAGCAGCTCCAGTAGCAGCAGCACCGCCAGTAGCTCCAGCAGCACCAGCAGCACCACCAGCAGCCCTAGAAGTACCTCCAGCACCAGCAGCCCTAGCAGCACCTCCAGCACCAGCAGCACCGCGACAGCGCCGAGAGTACCACTCACGAAGCTGCTGTGGAGAGAGGGGCTCCCGCCGCGACAGGACCCCTAGAGCACCACCAGACTCAGCACGCGAAGGCTCAGCACCTCCAGAAGCAGTACCCTCAGGCTCCACACGTCCAGGCTCAGCACCCCCAGACGCAGCACCCCCAGACTCGGCACCCCCAGTCCCCGCACCCACAGGCTCAGCACCCCTAGTAGCACCTGAGTCGACAGCTACCTCGACCGGCTCAGCAGGGTCTACCTGGGACACACCTGAGGGGGCAGGACCCTGGGGGTGGAGGGGGTCTGCCGGGGGAGTACCTGGTGCTAGGAAGAGCGGCGGGGGGGGGAGGGGGGAGGCAGTGTGGTAGGGAAAGAGACGGTAGTAACACACCGACTCGTCAAACGTGACGTCCTGAGAGGACAGAACACGACGCGAGGTGGGGTGGTAGAACTGCCACCCGGGTGCGCCAGGAGGGAAGCCAAGGAAGACACAAGGAACGGCGCGGGAGGACAGCTTGTCCGCTGTAGTATCGCGGACAAAAGCTCGAGATCCCCAGACACGGAGCGCGGACGCATCGCCAACCTTCCCCGTCCACCGCAGAGTAGGTGTGGTCTCTGGCAAGGAGACCTGAGGCTGAAGGTTGATCTGATGCGCAGCGTACTGAACCGTGAACGGCCACAGAAAATGGGGAGCAGCCGCATGGATCATGGACGTACGAGCGACGTCCATGACCATGCCAATGCGGCGCTCAGCAATCCCATTTTGCTGCGGGGAGGCCGGAAGCGTGAACGTCTGGCGGATGCCCTCCGAACGACAGAAGGCCCTCTGGAGGTCGGAGGAAAACTCCCCACCTCTGTCTGAGTGCAGACGCAGAACAGGAAGGTCTGAACCGAAACTCTCACTGAGCCTGCGACGAGCACCGCGGATCCAGTCGATCAACACCTCAGTGACCTCACCCTTGCTGCGCAAGGGGAAGACTGTGGTGTAACGCGAGTAGTCGTCAACGACAAGCAGGAAGTAACGCTCGTGACCCTGTCCACGGACGCGGGCTGGGCCCCACACGTCCATGTGAAGATTCTGCAGAGGAGCCTCAGTCGGAGGGAACGAGGAGGAGTGAGGAGTGGCGCGCTGCCTGCCCTCGACACAAGGAACACAGGTGGGGGCAGGCCCCGGAGGAAGGGGAGGGAGGGACCGGGGTAGACCCGAGACAAGGGCACGGGAGGCCATACCTCAAAGACGAGGCAGGGAGGGGTGACCAAGGCGGTGGTGCCAAAGGAGAGTCTCGTGCGACAGAGGACGACACGAGCAGGGGGCAGACGCAGGACTAGACCTGGACGCGGCAGCAAACACCTGACTAGACAAAGCCACCTGACTAGACGCAGAGACCGGAGGAGGCGCAGTAGTCAGTGTGTACAGACTCGACCCTGGCCGACGGGTGAACGTGGCCAGGTGGCGGCCCGTCCGAGAGCAAGTGCAGTGGGTCACTCGCTGACCTCTAGGGGTGAACTGGTCAACCCACGCGTCCTGGAGGTCAGCTCCACTCACCAAGTTCGTAGAGAACGAGGGGAGGTGGAGTCCCGACAGCAAGCCCGACGGGGCCGCAGGAGACGGTAGAACCGTGGAAGAGTGCGCAAGGACTGGGCCCCCAGAGGGGTCAGCAAGGGAGACTGCAACAGGCCGACTGAGCGGCGTGAGTGTGGTGCTGTCTCTAAAGAAAGAGCGCGAAGCACCAGAGTCAAGTGTGAAAGTGTGTAAGGCCTCAGTAGGTGCAGTACCAGAGAGAGCAGACGCACCAGCACCTGGAGCAGCAGACGCACCAGTACCTGGGACAGCAGACGCACTAGCACCTAGAGCAGCAGCCGCAAGGACGTAAGCGCAGGGACCTGCACCCCCAGACCTCCCACGCCCAGCGTACCACTCACGAAGCTGCTGGACCGACGGGGTCTCACGGGAGCGCAGCTGCTGCTGGCGCTGGCTGCCACCAAAGCCTCCACGCTGCGCGGTTGCACCTCGACCAGCACCACTGCCGCCGCCACCTCCACCACCGCTGCCGCTGCCTCCACCACCTCCGCCACTGCCGCCACCACCTCCACCGCCGCCACTGACGCCCCCACTCCCGGTACCACCCCCACCTCCACCGCCACCTCCTCCGCCTCCTCCACCTCCTCCACTGCTTCCCCCGCCGCCCCCTCCACCACCCTTGCTCCCTTTGCCCTTGCTGTTGCGGCGTCTCCCACTGGGGGCAGACGCAGCTCCGACCTCCTCAGTGCCAACGAGGTCGACAGCAGCAGCAGTACCAACAGAGGGGAGAAGGGGGACAGGGGAACACCCCTCAAAGAAGGGGGTGCGACGGTTGCCGCGAGAAGCACCTACAGCTAAGATACTCTTCTCAGCTGCAGCAAGGCGCTCCTCTAGCAGGTCGACAGTCAGCTCGGTGGGGCAAAGGGAGAGAAAGTGGTCCTTGACTGAAGAAAGGGAGTCAGGGAGGCAGGTGACTAGGTAGTAAAGGGTGATGTACATGGGGGGGGGGGGGTTCTTGGCACAGAACTCAGTGGGAAGGGCAGCGCGGTAGCGGGCGTCACTAGTGCGAAGGTGAGCAGCTAGGTCAGCGACTGTGGCAAAGGCGGCAAGGTCAGGGAAAAGGTACGGCAGCATGAGGCGGCTGAGTGCAGCAGTGGCAGGGGAGGAGTAGCGTGCAACTACAGCGTCGTACAAAGACTGAGCAGTCTTGTACTGGCCAAAATGCGCGCGCTCAGCGGGCGGCAGGTGACTACGAACAGCAAGACGAGCAACAGCGTCACGAGTGGTCCACTGCGAGCGAACCGTACTGTCAGCAGTGGTAGCAGGAGCAGTGGAAACTCTCAGAGGTCCACTGGTGATCCCCGATTGATCCTAGGGAAGGGTTACAGGCATGTTGGCCTGGGGGGTTATGGGCGCACTGACCTGCTACTTAACAAGCCCTTTTATCCCAATGGTCTAGTGGTTGGGATTCTAACATGGTATTCTGAGCAGGTTCCCTAGTGGGAACGTCTTTCTTTGGGCCCACCACGATTTTTTTTTTCCTACCCGAAGCGCGCCTCGCGCCTGTTTCACCTGCGCCGTCGCGCGCTCTGCCCTTGTGTCGCCCGTAGTGGCCCTGCCTTAGCGGCCCGTCGTGGCCCTGCCTTAGAGGCCCGTCCCGGCCCCTCCCTAGAGGCCCGCCCCGGCCCCGCCGTAGAGGCCCGTCGCGGCCCATTCCTAGAGGCCCGTCGCGGCCCCGCCCTAGAGGCCCGCTGCCGCCCGTAGCCGGCCCGCTGCCGCCCGTAGCCGGCCCGCTGCCGCCAGTCGCCGGCCCGCTGCCGGCCGTCGTCGGCCCGCTGCCGCCCGTCGCCGGCCCGCTGCCGCCCGTAACCGGCCCGCAGCCGCCCGTCGCCGGCCCGCTGCCGCCCGTAGCCGGCCCACTGCCGCCCGTTGCCGGCCCGCTGCCGCCCGTCACCGGCCCGCAGCCGCCCGTCGCCGGCCCGCTGCTGCCCGTCGCCGGCCCGTCGCCGGCGCGCTGCCGCCCGTCCCCGGCTGTCGCTGGCCCGCTGCCGCCCGTCGCCAGCCCGTTGCCGCCCGTTGCTGGCCCGTCACTGGCCTGTCGCGGCCCTGCCTGCACCGCCAGTAGCGGCCCTGCCCCCCGTTGCCGCCCCAGTTGCGGGCCTGTCTGCACCCTCCCCTGGTAAGCACCCGCGCCGCCAGGAGCCGAGCCGCGCCGCCCAGCCGAGCCGCGCAGCCGAGCCGCGCCGCTCAGCCGAGCCGCGCCGCCCAGCCGAGCCGCGCCGCCCCACCGTGTCGCCCTACCCTACCGAGCCGCACTGCTGTGCACTGCCCTACTGTCTCTGCTGCTTTTGCTGCTACTGCTACTACTGCTGCTATGGCTACTGCTTCTACTGCTGCTACTCTTGCTACTGCTTCTACTGCTGCTACTCTTGCTACTGCTTCTACTGCTGCTATGGCTAGTCCTACCGTTCTTACCTTTGACGCCGAGGGACGTGCAGTTGACTTTGACGTGTGGGTTGACGACCTCCAGCTCTTTCTTCAGTGTGATTCTAGGGATGGGGTGTCCCTTTTTGATCACACGTCTGGTGTTTCTAATGCTCCTACTGCCACTGCTGACAGTACGGTTCGCTCGCAGTGGACCACTCGTGACGCTGTTGCTCGTCTTGCTGTTCGTAGTCACCTGCCGCCCGCTGAGCGCGCGCATTTTGGCCAGTACAAGACTGCTCAGTCTTTGTACGACGCTGTAGTTGCGCGCTACTCCTCCCCTGCCACTGCTGCCCTCAGCCGCCTCATGCTGCCGTACCTTTTCCCTGACCTTGCTGCCTTTGCCACAGTCGCTGACCTAGTTGCTCACCTTCGCACTAGTGACGCCCGCTACCGCGCTGCCCTTCCCACTGAGTTCTGTGCCAAGAACCCCCCCCCCATGTACATCACCCTTTACTACCTAGTCACCCGCCTCCCTGACTCACTTTCTTCAGTCAGGGACCAATTTCTCTCCCTTTGCCCCACCGAGCTGACTGTCGACCTGCTAGAGGAGCGCCTTACTGCAGCTGAGAAGAGTATCTTAGCTGTAGGTGCTTCTCGCGGCGATCGTCGCACCCCTTTCTTTGAGGGGTGCTCCCCTGTCCCCCTTCTCCCCTCTGTTGCTTCTGCTGCTGCTGTCGACCTCGTGGGCACTGAGGAGGTTGGAGCTGCGTCTGCCTCTAGTGGGAGACGCCGCAACAGCAGGGGCAAGGGGAGCAAGGGTGGTGGAGGGGGCGGCGAGGGGGGTGGTGGAGGAGGTGGTGGAGGCGGAGGGGGTGGCGCTGGAGGTGGGGGTGGTACCGGGAGTGGGGGCTTCAGTGGCGGCGGAGGAGGTTTTTTGCAGCGGCGGAGGTGGAGGAGGCAGCAGCAGCGGTGGTGGAGGTGGCGGCGGTGGTGGTGCTGGTCGAGGTGCAGCCGCGCAGCGTGGAGGCTTTGGTGGTAGCCAGCGCTAGCAGCAGCTGCGCTCCCGTGAGACTCCGTCGGTCCAGCAGCTTCGTGAGTGGTACGCTGGGCGTGGGAGGTCTGGGGGTGCAGGTCCCTGAGCTTACGTTCTTCGCTCCGGCACTCGTAGTGGGGAGGTGTGTGGACTCCCACACACTACGCAGCGCTGCTTCGGTCGCCTGACTGACGCCTGGCGTGCCCAGTTTCTTGACGCCGGTGAGCTCCCTCGCTGGCATGATCTGCTTCTGCAGAATGTGCCTATCTTTGATCTTGATTTCGATGCTATCCTTGCTGCCATGTATGCCATTGCTGATAGTGCTGAGGGTGACTGTTACCTGCGTGTCCCGCCCGACCCGGGCATTGCGGCTGCTGCTCTAGGTGCTAGTGCGGTTGCTGCTCTAGGTGCTAGTGCGTCTGCTGCTCCAGGTGCTGGTGCGTCTGCTCTCTCTGGTACTGCACCTACTGAGGCCTTGCACACTTTCACACTTGACTCTGGTGCTTCGCGCTCTTTCTTTAGAGACAACACCACGCTCACGCCGCTCAGTCGGCCTGTTGCGGTCTCCCTTGCTGACCCCTCAGGGGGCCCAGTCCTTGCACACTCCTCCACGGTTCTACCGTGTCCTGCGGCCCCGTCGGGCTTGCTGTCGGGACTCCACCTCCCCTCGTTCTCTACGAACTTGGTGAGTGGAGCTGACCTCCAGGACGCGTGGGTTGACCAGTTCACCCCTGGAGGTCAGCGTATGACCCACTGCACTTGCTCTCTGACGGGCCGCCACCTGGCCACGTTCACCCGTCGGCCAGGGTCGAGTCTGTACACACTAACTTCTGCGCCTCCTCCGGTCACTGCGTCTGGTCAGGTAGCTGCGTCCAGTCAGGTGTTTGCTGCCGCGTCCAGGTCTACTCCTGCGTCTGCCCCCTGCTCGTGTCGTCCTCTGTCGCACGAGACTCTCCTTTGGCACCACCGCCTTTGTCACCCCTCCCTACCTCGTCTTCGAGGTATGGCCTCCCGTGCTCTTGTCTCTGGACTCCCCCGGTCCTTCCCTCCCCTTCCTCCGGGGCCTGCCCCCACCTGTGTTCCTTGTGTTGAGGGCCGGCAGCGCGCCGCTCCTCACTCCTCCTCGTTTCCTCCGACCGAGGCTCCTCTGCAGACTCTTCACATGGACGTGTGGGGCCCAGCCCGCGTCTGTGGACAGGGTCACGAGCGTTACTTCCTGCTGGTCGTTGACGACTACTCGCGTTACACCACAGTCTTCCCCTTGCGCAGCAAGGGTGAGGTCACTGAGGTGTTGATCGACTAGATCCGCGGTGCTCGTCGCTAGCTTAGTGAGAGTTTCGGCTCAGACCTTCCTGTTCTGCGTCTGCACTCAGACAGAGGCGGGGAGTTTTCCTCCGACCTCCTGAGAGCCTTCTGTCGTTCTGAGGGCATCCGCCAGACGTTCACGCTTCCGGCCTCCCCGCAGCAAAATGGGATTGCTGAGCGCCGCATTAGCATGGTCATGGACGTTGCTCGTACGTCCATGATCCATGCGGCTGCTCCCCATTTTCTGTGGCCGTTCGCGGTTCAGTACGCTGCGCATCAGATAACCTTCAGCCTCGTGTCTCCTTGCCGGAGACCACACCTACTCTGCGATGGACATGGAAGGTTGGCGATGCGTCCACGTTTCGTGTCTGGGGATCTCGAGCTTTTGTCCGCGATACTACAGCGGACAAGCTGTCCTCCCGTGCGTTCCCTGTGTCTTCCTTGGCTTCCCTCCTGACGCCCCCGGGTGGCAGTTCTACCACCCCACCTCGCGTCGTGTTCTGTCCTCTCAGGACGTCACGTTTGACGAGTCAGTGTCGTACTACCGTCTCTTTCCCTACCGCACTGCCTCTCCCCCCCCCCCGCCGCTCTTCCTGGTACCAGGTGCTCCCCCGGTAGTCCCCCTCCCCCCCCAGGGTCCTGCCCCCTCAGGTGTGTCCCAGGTAGACCCTGCCGAGCCGGTCGAGGTAGCTGTCGACTCCGGTGCTGAGTCTGGGGGTGCTGAGCCTGCGGGTGCGGGGACTGGGGGTGCTGAGTCTGGGGGTGCTGAGTCTGGACGTGTGGAGCCTGAGGGTACTGTGTCTGGAGGTGCTGAGCCTGCGCGTGCTGCGTCTGGAGGTGCTCTAGGCGTCCCGCCGTGGCGGGAGCCTCTCTCTCCACAGCAGCTTCGTGAGTGGTACTCTCGGCGCTGTCGGGGTACTGCTGGAGCTACTGGAGGTGCTGCTGGTGCTGGAGGTGCTGGAGGTGCTGCTGGTGCTGCTGGTGCTGCTGGTGCTGGAGCTGCTGGAGGTGCTGCTGGTGCTGCTAGTGCTGGAGCTGCTGGAGGTGCTGGAGGTGCTGCTAGCGCTGGAGCTACTGGAGGTACTGCTGGAGCTTCTGGAGGTGTTGCTGGTGCTGGGTCTGCTGGAGGTGCTGCTGGAACTTCTGGAGGTGCTGCTGGTGCTAGTGCTGCTGGTGCTGGAGCTGCTGGAGGTGCTGCTGGTGCTGGAGCTGCTGGCGGTGCTTCTGGGACTGGAGACCCTGGGGCTGGGGGTACCGGTTCTGTCTCTGCTGTCTCTGGAGGCGCTGTGCGGCCGCGGCCGTACTACGTTCTGCTTCTTCAGCAGGTTCTTGGCTCCCCGCCTTCTCCTGGTCCTCCTCCTCCTTTCCTGAGTCCACCGCCTGTCCAGTCCCAGTCGCGGTTCCAGCCAGCCTCTCCTCTGCCTGGTCCTTCTCCTTACTTTGGACCGACTAGAGGTCTTACAGAGCGTCGTGAGCCTGAGTCTCGTCCTGTGTCGCCTGAGTCTCGTTCTGCGTCGCCAGTCCGTCCTGTTCGCGCTGGTCGTGTTTCGCGTCCGCGTCGTCCTCCTGTCCCTGGCACTCACTCTATGACTCTGCGTCCTTCCACTGCTCCACAGCATGTCCCTCTACCGTCTCCTCCTGCGTCCTCTCTTCCTGCCGGTCCGGACCCTACGTCTGACTCCCTACGTGCTGCTAGTCCAGCTGTCGCGCGTTTTCTGGCCACTCCTGTCACTGACCCTTTGTTTGAGTCCACTGCTTCGTCTGCTCTTGTTACTGAGCTTGTTGACTTTTCTGCAGCCTATTGCCTAGACTAAGCCACTAGTCTTGTTGCTAAGTCTGCGTCTGCGTCTGTCTGTCCTCCGTCCGTCGGGGGTGAGTGTGCTCTTAGCACGGACGTTCTTGAGGACAGACAGGAGGAGTTTGAGTGCTTTGCCGCTTCTGTACCTCATCTCGTGTCCATGCTGATTGCCCCTGAGGGAGACCCGGATGCACCAGACATCCCGACCCCGCGCTCTTACGCAGAGGCGATAGAGGGTCCCTACTCCTCTCAGTGGCAGGCAGCCATGGACGCTGAGATGGCTTCCTGGAAGTCCACAGGCACCTACGTCGACGAGGTTCCCCCACCTGGGGCGAACATCGTCAGTGGCATGTGGAATTTCAGGGTGAAGCGGCCGCCGGGTTCTCCGCCTGTCTTCAAGGCGCGTTACGTTGCACGTGGCTTCAGTCAGCGACAGGGAGTTGACTTCTTCCAGACCTTCTCCCCTACTCCGAAGATGACCACTCTTCGGGTACTGCTGCACGTAGCTGCTCAGCGTGACTACGAGCTCCACTCGCTTGACTTCAGTACAGCCTTCCTACAGGGCAGCCTGCACGAGGAGATCTGGCTGCGCCGCCCACCTGGCTTCACTGGGTCGTTTCCTGCAGGTACCCAGTGGAGCCTCCGGCGGCCAGTCTACGGTCTCCGCCAGGCACCCCGTGAGTGGCACGACACACTCAGGACGACTCTTGCTTCTCTTGGTTTTGCTCCTTCCACTGCTGACCCTTCTCTGTTTCTACGCACTGACACTACTCTGCCGCCATTCTACGTTCTCGTGTACGTAGACGACCTCGTCTTTGCTACTGCTGAAACTGAGGCACTCGCCCACGTGAAGTCCGAGCTGCAGAAGAGACACACGTGCACAGACCTGGGTGAGCTGACAAGCTATCTTGGCTTGCGGATCACCCGGGACAAAGCACAGCGCACCATTACCTTGACTCAGTCACACATGGTGCAGCAGGTCCTTCAGCGCTTCGGCTTCACGTACTCCTCGCCACAGTCCACTCCTCTGCCTACCGGTCACTCGCTCTCAGCTCCACCTTCGGACGAGTCCGTAGAGCCGAGTGGCCCATATCCAGAGCTTGTGGGCTGCCTCATGTACCTGATGACTTGCACAGGACCTGACCTCGCATACCCTCTCAGCCTTCTGGCTCGCTACGTGGCTCCCGGTAGGCACCGAAAGGTGCACTGGGATGCTGCGAAGAGGGTGTTGCGATACTTGTGCAGTACGTCGGGCATGGGGCTCGTGCTTGGAGGACGGGATCGAGTTGTCCTCACTGGTCACGCTGACGCCTCCTGGGTTGACGACTTGGCTATGCAGCGGTCGTCACAGGGTTACACCTTCAGTCTTGGTTCCGGCTCTGTCTCTTGGTGGTCTACCCGCTCTTCTTCTGTTCTCAGCTCTAGTTCTGAGGCTGAGATCTACGCGGGGGCCATGGCTGCACAGGAGCTACGCTGGCTCACCTACCTGCTGACCGACTTGGGAGAGGCGCCTCGTTCTCTTCCAGTTCTGTACGTCGACAACAAGGCCATGCTGGCCTTGTGTCAGGAGCACAGATTGGAGCACAGAACGAAGCACATTGCTCTGCGCTATTTCCTTGCTAGAGAGTTGCAGCAGCGTGGCCAGCTTCGTCTTGCTTACGTGGACTCTCAGGCCAACACTGCTGATGTTTTCACCAAGGCACTTCAGCCTTGTGATCATCAGCGTTTCTGTACTGTGTTAGGCCTTGTACCTACTGTGCCTCACTTGCTGACTTCTTGACTTTGCTTGTACTGTACTCTATGTACTTATACCTGCATGCTTCCACTTGCTAGGTTGTGTTCACTGTATTGTTTGTTTTCCTTTATATAACTCTGCATGTGAACTAGCCTTGTGGCCCCTTGCTTGTGCTCAGACTGCGTGGTGACTTTGTGATCCACCCTGAGCTTGCTTTGCCTTTCTTGACTGGTCTTGTGACCTCTTGTTCTCCCCCACTTTGCCTATGGGGGTGTGTCAAACTTATATGCTATAGTCTGTTTAGGCTATAGTGGGGTAGTTCTTACAGGGTAAAACACTTCTAGGTTTCCTATATGTACCCACCTGCTTTCTAGTTCAGTCATTCATTCGTTCTCATTCTAACATGGTATCAGAGCGAAGGTCCCGGGTTCGAATCCCAGTGTGTGCACTTCGGGCATCCTAGTGCGGGGGGGTCTCAGAGGTCCACTGGTGATCCCCGATTGATCCTAGGGAAGGGTTACAGGCATGTTGGCCTGGGGGGTTATGGGCGCACTGACCTGCTACTTAACACGCCCTTTTATCCCAATGGTCTAGTGGTTGGGATTCTGACAGAAACACCGGACGTGTGATCGAAAAGGGATACCCCATCCCTAGAATCACACCGAAGAAAGAGCTGAAGGTCGTCAACCCACACGTCAAAGTCAACTGCACGTCCCTCAGCATCAAAGGTGAGAACAGTAGGGCTAGCCATAGCAGCAGTAGGAGCAGTAGCAAGAGTAGCAGCAGTAGCAGCAATAGTAGCAGTAGTTGTAGAGGCAGTAGGGCAGTGCAAGGCAGTGCGGCTCGGTAGGGCAGTGCGGCTCGGTAGGGCGGCGCGGCTCGGCTGAGCGGCGCGGCTCGGCTGGGTGGCACGGCTCGGGTGGGCGGCGCGGCTCGGCTGGGCGGCGCGGCTCGGCTTACCAGAGACGGGTGCAGGGGCGGGCCGTGTCTGCAAGGGCCGCGCTAGTAGAGGGGGGGGCGCGCTAGCAGGGGCCGCGCCAGCAGGGGCCGGCAGGGGCGCGTCAGCAGGGGCCGGCAGGGGCGCGCCAGTAGGGGCGCGTCAGCAGGGGCCGGCAGGGGCGCGTCAGCAGGGGCCGGCAGGGGCGCGCCAGCAGGGGCGCGTCAGCAGGGGCCGGCAGGGGCGCGTCGGCAGGGGCCGGCAGGGACGCGCCAGCAGGGACGCATCAGTAGGGGCCGGCAGGGGCGCGTCAGCAGGGGCCGGCATGGGTGCGCCAGTAGGGGCGCGTCAGCAGGGGCACGTTGAGGCCGGCAGGGGCGCGCCAGCAGGGGCGCGTCAGCAGGGGCCAGAAGGGGCGCGCCAGTAGGGGCCGGCAGGGGCGTGTCAGAAGGGGCCGGCAGGGGCGCGCCAGAAGGGGCGCGTCAGCAGGGGCCGGCAGGGGCGTGTCCGCAGGCGCGCGTCAGCAGGGGCCGGCAGGGGCGCGTCAGCAGGGGCGCGTCATCAGGGGCCGGCAGGGGCGCGCCAGCAGGGGCGCGTCAGCTGTTGGGGGCCGCGACAGGCTAGGGGCCGCGACTGGCTAGGGGCCGCGACAGGGAAGGCGTGATGCGCGCTTCGGGCAGGTCAGGAAAAAAAATATTAGTGGTGGGCCCTTAAAAAACGTTCCCACTAGGGAACCTGCTCAGAATACCATGTTAGAATGTGAGCGAATAAATGATTGAACTAGAAAGCAGGTGGGTACAAGTAGCAAACCTAAAAGTGTTGTACCCTGTAAGAACTACCCCACTACAGCCTAAACAGACTATAGCATATAAGTTTGACGCACTACCCCGAATAACGCTGCGGACAACGCGAACGCGCCCGGGGCACCCGACCGCCGCGGAAAACGCCCAGTTGAAGATAATTTCGGCGAGGGCACTTCAGGCGTCGAAGTGCTGCTCGGGAGCAACTCCCGAGCCCCCTCTGAAGAAGCACGCGCGATCGTGAATCAGTCGCGTGTGCCTCCTGCTGACGAGCGTGTGGCTGCCAGGCTGCCGCGCTTTCCGGTCAAGTCAACGCCGGCTGACGCGGACGGCGACGCTGGTCAACCGGGGCCCACTCTGCAGAAGCGACAGAAGGCAGCGACCCCAGTAGAAGCCGCCCCAGTCAACCCCCTCGCGTCCCTCACTGTGCAGCAGATGCAGGCACTGCTCTCGATGTTACAGCAGCACGCCCCAGTTACAATCGCAACTTCCTCCGACTATATTTCAGCACCTGCAAAAATTGAAAATCAGAAAGAAGTCACCGCTCCCCGCGCAAACAAGGCTGCTCGCGTCAACGATACCACTGCCGCACCTCTCCCCGCTCCCGTACCGGCACCGATCGCCGCTCAAGACGACACCGACGACTCAGAGAACGACGATGGTGAGGCCCCCAACAACATTACCCGTTGTCGTATTATCGCACCCGCACCTTCTCTTCCACCCCTCAACCCCACACCCGCACCCACCACCTTCATGCGCAAAGGCGTGCGCGATCAGGCAGAGGTTTTCTCTGCTATCCAGGCACACCTGAAGCACGTCAATTTCAAGCTCCAGCACGGCGACGTCGAAAGCGCCCTCGCCAACGTCGCAGAAATCGAATCGCTCATCCACAAGCGCTTCGAAGTCCTCTTGGTAGCGGACGAGGCGGGGTTTGAGGCTGCCGATCGCTTTCAGCTGTACCAGTCCAAGAGTGTGTTAACCTCACGCTCATACAAGCTTGCAATTGCGGATGTGGCGGCTCTCAAGCGTGCACGCGCCGGCTACACTCGTGGTAATCGCATGCCTACCCGAGAGGGCGAAACGGAAGGCAAGGGTATGTCATCCGCAAGCTGCCACGAACCCCGCTTCAAAGGGGTGTGCTTCCGCTGCGGCCAGCCCGGCCATATGGCCAATGCTTTCCCTATGGGAGGGCGAGGCGCTCAAGGCCCCTCACCAGTCGTGTGAGGAGGCACACGGGGCGGCGCCCCTTGCCACTATGCCAGGGGGCGTAGGTGGGAGCACCGAGGGTGCGTGGCTGGTAGCTAGCATGGGGTATGGGCTGAAGGCCTTAGAAATCCCTAGCCATAAGGGCGGATATGGGGGTAGTACATGCTATGTACCCATGTGTGGAGTAAAGTAATGAATTTCTCTTGTTTAATTCAAAAAAAAAAAAAAAAAAAAGAGTGAGAAAGAAGGCAAGTGGAACCAAGGCAGCCACCTTGCAGCACGAGCAGCCCCCTGACTAGAAGGGAAGAGTAAGGAGGAAAGAGGCAGAAACCGAGATAGGAAAGAACACGTGAGAATAAGGGGCAGAGATTGAGAAGAGGAGCAAACGGGAGAAAGCGGAAGAGAGAGGGAGAGAGAGCGAGAGAAAGAGAAGGAGAGGGAGAGCGAGGGAGGGAGAGAGAGAGGTAGAGAGAGAGAGAGAGAGGGAGAGAGAGAGGGGGAGAGAGGGTGAGAACGAGGGAGAGAAGGGGGGCGACAGAAGGAGGCCTCACGAACCAAGAGGCTCGGGAATTCAAAAAAAAAAAAAAAAAAAAAAAAAGACCCTCACCCGCCCACGAGGCCCGCATACGGATGCGAGGCAGCCCGTTAGAGACTGCAAAAAAAAAAAAAAAAAAAAAGAGAGAGAGAGAGAGAGGGAGAGAGAGAGAGAGAGAGAGAGAGAGAGAGAGAGAGAGAGAGAGAGAGAGAGGGAGAGATAGAGAGAGAGAGCAAGAGAGAGAAAGAGAGAGAGAGAGAGAGAGAGAGAGAGAGAGAGAGAGAGAGAGAGAGAGAGAGAGAAAGAGATGGGAGAATGTGGAAAGGAGAAGGACTGGAGGAAGGATGGTACACGGAGATCTTGAAGGCATAGCACCGAGTATGTATAAGCCCCCGGGCTGGCCTTATGACCAAAGGCTAATCACCCAATACACCACACCCGGTTGCCCCCACGTGCAGTGGCGGACGACAAGTGGCGAGCGGCGGAATGGGACCCATACGAGAACGCGGTCACAGACGACACGGTGAAGGTCATGCGCAACCGACTGCGTAACCAACTGCACTGGTGGATATCGTGGTGCGGCAGCAGTTTTATTATCTCGATCATTGCCAGGGGATATTGGCTGCCTTGGAAAACTACAGAACGGCCACCCTTCGAAACAACAAACCACGCGGGTGTTCACGCACACACCACGTTCACTCGTGAGGCCATTCGCGACTTAATTACGTCGGGCGCGGCCACAAAGGTATCCTCGCGGACTGCGCTCTCGTGCGTAAGCCCACTCAACGTGGTGGAACAACGCGACAAATGTCGCCTCATCCTCGACCTACGCAAGGTCAACCAACACCTCCAAGTCCCCAAATTCAAATACGAGGGCCTGAATTAGGTTTCAGAGATCATTCGACGCAATGACTGGTTGTTCACTATTGACCTAAAGTCGGGCTACCACCATGTTGAGATGCACCCATCATGCTGGAAGTTCCTAGGCTTCCAATTCGAAGGCGAGTTCTACTGCTTCCGAGCTTTGCCGTTTGGACTGGCGACAGCACCTTTTGTCTTCACCCAGTTGATCAAGCAATTGGCCAAACGTTGGCGTGCATGTGGCGTCCGCGTAGTCCCATATGTTGACGACTTGCTATTCCTCTGTGACTCTGCAGAGCAAGCACGCAAGACATTCACAGAGGTTCTACGCGACCTGGGGGCGGCAGGTTTTGTGATCAACGAGAAAAAATCGCGCCTCCAGCCGGCCCATCAAACACGGTTTTTGGGGATGGAGCTTGACACGGAAAGCGGCATGTTTAGCATCGGATCCGATCGGCGGGCACAGTTCCTGGACACGCTCAACACAATCGTCTCTAAAGGGCAACGCGACCAACAAGTCCCAATTCGGCAAGTCGCTCGTATCACCGGAATGTTGAGCTCCATGTCCCTCGCATTGGGCACGACGGCACGCGCCTTCAGCCACGAGCTGCTACAATTAATTGATGCAGCGGAATCTCGGCACTCAAGAATCTGGATGCCATGGGTTGCGATTGAGGAGCTGATCTTCTGGCAACTGCACTTCGACCAATTTAATGGTGCCCCATTTCACCTGAGCCATCAATTCGATGCCGTGATCCACGTCGACACGAGTGCTCACAGCTGGGGCGCCACCCTCACCAAGTTTACCGACGCGTCGTGTGAGGCAAGCGCCAGCATGCCGAGCGAGCTCCTCCCAACCTCAAGCACTCAAAGGGAGCTCGAGGGAGTCCTCTGGGCGCTAGAGACGTTCGCGTCTCACATCAAAAGCGACCACGTTTTGGTTCGCGTGGACAACCAAGGAGTCGTGTTTATCTTGCGCAAAGGGGGGTCCAGCCAACCTCGGCTGACACTGACATGTCAAGCAGTCATACAGTTCTGCCTCAAGAACCATACACGCCTGGCAATCGAATGGATCCCACGGGAGCTAAATGCCCACGCGGACGAACTGTCCAAAATCCAAGACCACGACGACTACTCGCTGCACATGCCATGGTTCCTCCTACTGGAACGCCGATGGGGTCCCCACACGATTGACTTCTTCGCAAACATTACCAACAAGAAGCTGCCACGATTTTGCTCCAAGATACCGCACCCAAGCGCCACAGCAATTGACGCGTTCTCGATCTCGTGGAAAGGCGAGCGCTGCTTCACCTTTCCGCCCCCCGACTTGATCCCGGCCACACTCTCTCACGCCAGGCGCACACAAGCCGAGTTGACACTCGTCGTCCCCAAGTGGCCGGGAGAAGCATGGTGGCCGTTGCTACAACCCTCCCCACAGAAATGGGCCCCAGAAGTGATCGCATGCTTGCCCCTCGCGCAAGGAAGCCAGTGCCTTCGACCTGGCACGCACGCAACAACATTTTCCGGACTCGGCCTACCGCATAGCCCAATCATTGCCCTGCATGTAAAATATCATATGTAACTAATATTCGAATGGTAATTCTTTCAGGATTGTTGACCAAGCTTCAAAGCCAACTGTTACAAGCTATAAATGATGTTCGCGCACCATCCACGATCGAGACATATCAACCTTACTGGCTCAAATTTCGCAACTTCTGCACTCGAGTCAAGTTAGCATTCCTGCCAGCGACGGACCTCACGCTGGCACTCTACCTAGTCCATGCGCTGAACACCAAGGCAACGGTGTCAGCGATCAACCTCACGTGCTCCGACGTGGCCTTCGCCCATCGGATGACCGGCGAGGCATCCCCAACTAACGGCCCGTTCACGCTGCAAGTACGGGAGTTTGCTAAGCGACATGGCCTACGCCCGACTAGGACCAAGGAACCCGTGTCACTCCATCAAGTGCACAACATGGCACGACCCTTCCTAGAATCAACAGTGCCGGCGGAATATCAGAAAGGCTTGATACCTCTCTTGATGTTCGCAGCATTCCTGCGCTACTCCGACCTGATCTCCCTCCAATGGAACGACATCCAGTTTGAAGGGGCGGCCATGTGGCTACTGATCCCATACTCCAAGACGGACCAAGAAGGCAAGGGCACGTGGATCCCGGTCGCAACGTCAGCAGGGCCCTACTGCGCAGTGAGATGCACACGGAAGTTCATTCGCATCGCAGGCCTTACAAACATGCCACACGGACCTCTGATCTGGGTTTTCAACAAGAGGGCACAAGCCTCGCCGCACGACAAATCGCCTTCATATCCAACCATCCGGAGCTGGTGCCTCGAGGCTTGCAGGAAGGCGGGACTCGACGCCACGCACATCGGAACACACTCATTCCGCAAGGGCGCAGCAACAGCAGCAGCAGCTTTAGGCATCCCCGACCGGCTCTTCAAACGAATGGGGCGCTGGCGAAGCGACGGCGCGAAGGACCTATACGTCACCATTGCCCAAGACCAACTCATCGACCTCTCCACCCAGCTGCAGGACACCTCAGCAGCCCCATCGCCTGCTAGGCACCAGCAATCGTTGGAGAGGCACCGCCGACCCAAAATGCACTTGCCTCAGAAGACCCACTTGGAATGAAGCACGCTGCCTTTGCAACATGGACTAAGCAAGCTTTCACAATATTATAATTTGTAAAAGTGTAACACTTTTTCAAATTTCGTATTGTGAAAGCGAGGGCGTGGCCAGCAAAGCAAAGGTAGCGGCTCGACGCTACTCACCCCTCTTTTGCCTACAAAAGAGGAACGTGATTCCAGTAGCTCCACCCACGTTCTTCATTTCCATTTTCTAGTTTTACTTTCCCACCACCCACCCCATTGTGTATCATTGATGAACGAGAACGTTGTACCTGCCCACTTGGAATGAAGCACGCTGCCCACTTGGAATGAAGCACGCTGCCTTTGCAAGATGGACTAAGCAAGCTTTCACAATGACCTTGTTAATAAAGTTGAAAGAGAACAAGGTGATTATAAGATATAAATACAAGGGTATAAATGTTGGAAACAAGTAACTTAAACGCTTCTGAAGTATCGAAGTATCGACACAAAACGAAACAGACTATAGTGAAGCAACACGAGTCAACAAAAGAAACCGCTGGAAGTTACGCGAAGGTCAAAGGTCGCTGACCTTTGACTCGACGAAAAATACAGTGCGACAGCAAGGACACATAACTGACTCGATACTGAGCAGTTACCCGAGTCGGCACTGTATCGAACCGCAACAGCAAAAACAATTAAAGTATAACTTTTCATATTCCTTGTAATCATATAAAAGCCTTGTATTTCTCTGCTATTATCAACTTATCTTGTTCTCACACACCAGTACAAGGTGGTTCAGCAACTCTGATATTTACGCTTCCGCAACTACAACATTTCTATTTCAACATCGATCTTAGCCTTGAAAGATCCTAGGGCTATTTCTCAGCCCAACAATAAATAGCAATCATACGGTAGCTAGCCATGTACTCTGAGGGGTACATTCCTTTATTAACTGAATTGCATTGCTACAGTAACCACGACGCTTGCTCTTCTTGACAGTTACCATGTTGCATCGCGTAACTACCAAGTGCGGTTACTGGTCGGTCAAGAGCCACGACCGTTGACTGTCTTCGACTGTTGACCTTCGGGTGACTCTCGATCTTCCGCATGCTCTATATGATCTATTGCGGTACTGGTACAGACGCGTTGCTTCGTTATGAAGTGACGCATGAGTGGAGATCCTTCGGGAATGTTACTACCGTATAACATTTCAGTTATTCCAACACTCCCCTTCATTCCTGAAGGTGATCCACGTGGGATTTCTCTTAGAGTATAGGCACGAGTGAAATTGACTATCGAGAGGATTGGTACAAAGGAGAAACCTAAGGGGTTGTACCCCACCATGAGTACCCCACTAAGCCTACCCAAACTATAACATATATATATGTATATATATGTTTGACACACCCCCATAGGCAAAGTGGGGGAGAACAGAGGGTCACAAGACCAGTCAGGAAATGCAAAGCAAGCTCAGGGTGGATCACAACGTCACCACGCAGTCTGAGGACAAGCAAAAGGCCACAAGGCCAGTTCACATGCAGAGATATATTTGTAACAACAACAGCACAGTGATCTCTACCTACCAGAGCAAGCATGCAGGTATACATATAGATCACAGTACAAACAAAGCCTACAGCAAGTGAGGAAGCATGGGTACAAGGCCTAACAAAGTACAGAAACGCTAATGATCACAAGGCGGAAGTGCCTTGGTGAATATATCAGCAATGTTGGCCCGAGTGGCCACGTGAGCAAGACGAAGCTGGCCACGCTGCTGCAACTCTCGAGCAAAGAAGTAACGGAGAGCGATGTGCTTCGTTCAGTGCTCCAGTCTGTGCTCCTGACACAAGGCAATGGCGGCCTTGTTGTCGACGTACAGCACTGGAGGAGAACGAGGCTGCTCTCCCAAGTCGGTCAGCAGGTAGGTGAGCCAGCGTAGCTCCTGTGCAGCCATGGCTGTGGCGTAGATCTCAGCCTCACAACTGGAGCCGAGAACTGAGGACGAGCGTGTAGAACGCCAGGAAACTGAACCAAAGCCGAGGCTGAAGGTGTAACCCTGTGACGACCGCTGCGTAGCCTGGTCGTCAACCCAAGAAGCGTCCGAGTGACCAGTGAGGACAACGTCACCCCGTCCTCCAAGCACGAGCCCCATGCCCGATGTACTGCACAAGTAGCGTAGTACCCTCTTAGCAGCATCCATGTGCACCTTTCGGTGCCGACCAGAAGCCACGTACCTAGCCAGAAGGCCAAGAGGGTACGCAAGGTCAGGACGAGTGCAGGTCATCAAGTACATGAGGCAGCCCACTAGCTCTGGTTAAGGACCACTCGGCTCTACGGACTCGTCCGAAGGTGGAGCTGAGAGCGAGTGACCTGTAGCCAGAGGAGTGGCCTGTGCTGAGGACCAGGTGAAGCCGAAGCGCTGAAGGACCTGCTGCACCATGTGTGACTGAGTCAGTGTGATGGTGCGGCGTGCTCTGTCCCGGGTGATCTGCAAGCCAAGGTAGCTGCGCAGCTCACCCAGGTCTGTGCACGTGTGTCTCTTCTGCATCTCCGACTTCACCAGGGCGAGAGCCTCAGTGTCAGCAGTGGCAAAGACCAAGTCGTCGACGTACACGAGGATGTAGAACGGCGGCAGCGAAGTGTCGGTGCGCAGAAATAGTGACGGGTCAGCAGTCGACGGGGCAAACCCAAGAGCCGCAAGAGTCGTCCTCAGTGTGTCATGCCACTCACGTGGCGCCTGACGGAGACCGTAGACTGGCCGTCGAAGGCTCCACTGGGTACCAGGAGGGAACGACCTAGTGAAGCCAGGTGGGCGGCGCAGCCAGATCTCCTCGTGCAGACTGCCCTGTAAGAAGGCTATGCTGAAGTCAAGAGAGTGAAGCTCGTAGTCACGCTGAGCGGCAACGTGCAGCAGCACCCGAAGAGTGGTCATCTTCAGGGTGGGGGAGAAGGTCTGGAAGAAGTCAACTCCCTCACGCTGACTGAAGCCTCGAGCAACGTAACGAGCCTTGAAGACAGGCGGAGAACCCGGCGGCCGCTTCACCCTGAAAATCCACATGCCACTGACGATGTTCGCCCCAGGTGGGGGAACCTCGTCGACGTAGGTGCCTGTGGACTTCCAGGAAGCCATCTCTGCGTCCATGGCTGTGTGCCACTAAGAGGAGTAGGGACCCGCGATCGCCTCAGCGTACGATCGCGGAGTCGGGATGTCTGGTGCATCCGGGTCTCCCTCAGGGGCAAGCAGCATGGCCACGAGATGAGGCGCAGCGGCTGCAAGGCACTCAAGGTCCTCCTGCCTGTCCTCAAGGACGTCAGTGCCAAGAGCACACTCACCCCCGACGGACTGAGGACAGACAGACTCAGACTCAGCAACAAGACTAGCGGCGTAGTCTAGACGACAGGCAGCAGCAAAGTCAACAAGCTCAGCGACTAAGGCAGACGCAGTAGCAGACTCAAAAGACGGGTCAGTGACAACAGTAGCAAGCAGACGCGTGACAGTAGAGTGCTCAGCACGAAACTGGTCAGACGCAGGGTCAGCAACGACAGGCAGAGAGGACTCAGGCGGAGACGGCAGAGGAACACACGACGGAGGAGAGGGAGGACGACAAACTACAAGGTGAGGGCCGGGGACAGCCGGCTGACGCTGACGAGGAACACGACTACCGGAACGACCAGAACGGACAGGTGAGACAGGACGCGACGCAGGCTCACGGCGCTCAGCAAGGCCCCCAGTCTGCTCAGTGTACGGAGAAGGAGCAGGCAGCAGTGAACCAGGCTGTAACGGAAGACCAGTAGACGAAGGGAGACTAAGAACCTGGTGAAGCGCAGAGTCAGGCGGTGGCTGAGACGACGGAGACGGCGGAGCGAAGAACAGGCGCGGCTGTGCAGGGCGACCAGCACCAGCAGCTCCAGCACCCCCAGCAGCTCCAGCACCTCCAGCCGCTCCAGCGCCTCCAGCAGCTTCAGTACCCTCAGCAGCTCCAGTACCCTCAGCAGCTCCAGCACCTCTAGCAGCTCCAGTACCCTCAGCAGCTCCAGTACCCTCAGTAGCTCCAGCACCTCCAGCAGCGCCAGTACAGTCAGACACAACATCGCCAGCCCCAGCAGCTCTAGTACCCCGAGTACGAGCACCTCCGGGACCAGCTACACTAGCACCTCCTGCAGGCAAAGGACCAGCACCACCCCTTTCCCCAGTGACGCCAGCAGAAGAACCCCCAGCAGTAGAGTCCTGAGGTGCAGAAGCGCGACGCGTAACAGCAGTCTCAGAACCCTCAGGCGACTCACCCCCAGACTCAGCACCCCCAGGCTCCGCACACGCAGGCTCAGCACCCCCAGACGCAGTACCCCCAGACGCAGGACATCCAGGCACCTCACGCGCAGGCTCAGGACCTCCAGGCTCCGTACCCGCAGGCCCCTCACGCTCAGCGCCCCCAGACTCAGCACCCCCACGCTGCGCACCCCCAAGCTCCGCACCCCCAGGGACAGCACCACCGCCAGCAGGACCGGAGTCACCAGTGACCTCAACAGGCGCAGGGATGGGAGGGTCTACCTGAGAAACACCTGAAGGAGCAGGACCTAGCGCTGGGAGGGGGTATACCTGGGGAGGACCTGGGGTGAGAAAGAGCGGCGGTAGAGGGCGAGGAGCAGTGCGGTAGGGGAAGAGGCGGTAAAAGGGGACCGACTCGTCAAAGGTGACGTCCTGGGATGCAAAGACACGGCGCGAGGCGGGGTCGTAAAACTGCCAGCCAGGCGTGTCAGGGACAAAGCCCAGGAAGACGCAAGGAATGGCGCGAGGGGAGAGCTTGTCCGCGGTGGTATCGCGGACAAAGGCACGAGCACCCCAGACCCGGAAACGCGACGCATCGCCAACCTTCCCCGTCCACAGCAGCGTAGGCGAGGTCTCCGGCAAGGAGACACGGGGCCAAAGGTTGAGCTGATGCGCGGCGTACCGGACCGCAAACGGCCACAGAAAATGGGGGGCAGCCGCATGGATCATGGAGGTACGAGCGACCTCCATGACTAAGCCAATGCGCGCTCAGCAACCCCATTTTGCTGCGGAGAGGCCGGAAGCGTGACAACCTGGCGGATGCCGTGCTCCGCACAGAAGGCTGCCAAGAGGTCTGAGGAGAACTCACCACCTCTGTCAGAGTGCAGACGAAGGACAGGAAAGTCTGACTAGAACCGCTCGCGGAGCTGGAGACGAGTAGCGTGGATCCAGGGGATCAAAACATCAGGGACATCCCCCTTGCGCTGCAAGGGGAAGACCGTGGTGTAGCGCGTGTAGTCGTCAACAACCAGCAGGAAGTACCGCTCGTGTCCCTGTCCACGGACGCGGGCTGGGCCCCACACGTCCAGGTGGAGAGTCTGCAGTGGAGCCTCTGTGGGAGGGAACGAGGAGGAGTGAGGAGCGGCGCGCTGCCGCCCCTCGACGCAAGGAATGCAGGGCGGCACAGGCGAGGGAGGGAGGGCAGGCAGAGACCTGGGAAGACCAGAGACCAGAAAGCGAGAGTGCATGCTACGAAGGCGAGGCAGGGAGGGGTGACCAAGGCGGTGGTGCCACAGGAGAGTGTCGTGAGACAGCCGGCGACACTCACACTGGGTAGCTACCTGAGCAGACGCGTGCAGCTGGGGAGACAAAGGGGTGGAGCGTGACGCAGTGGTGAGGGTGTACAGACTGGACCCTGGCGCACGGGTGAACGTGGCCAGGTGGCGGCCGGTCTGGGAGCACATGCAGATCGCCACACGCTGCCGGCCAGGGGTGAAGGTGTCAACACCCGCATCCTGGAGGACAGCGTTGCTCACCAAGTTCGTAGAGAACGAGGGGAGGTGAAGACCAAACAGCTCACCAGAAGGGACCGCCGGACACGGAAGCACAGTGGAAGACCGTGCAAGCACCGGGCCCCCAGAGGGGTCAGCCAGTGAGACAGGAACAGGTGCAGGGAGGGGAGTGACTGTGGTACTGTCGCAAAAGAAACAGCGCGAAGCACCATAGTCAAGTGTAAAGGTGTGCAAGGCCTGTGCAGGCGCAGTACCAGGGGGAGCAGACTCACAAACACCTAGTGCTGCAGGGGCTATACCAGGGGCTATACCAGGATCCGGCGGCACACACAAGTAGCAGTCACCCTCAGCACTAACAGTCAATGCATACATGGCAGAAAGAATAGCCTCATAGTCAAGATCAAAGATAGGTACATCACGCCTAAGCAGCTCTGCCCAGTTGGGGAACTCAGGAGCATCAGGAAACTTGACGCGCCAGGCGTCGCTAAGCCGAGCGAAGCAGCGTTGCTCAGTGTAAACCCCTGTGCACTGGCGACCAGCGCGGGGACCTGTGCGAATGAGATAGGGGCAGCGAACAGGACCCCCAGAAGCCCCACGCCCGGCATACCAGTCAAGAAGCTCTGGGAAGTGGGGGTCTTGCGCGGACGCTGCTGCTGCTGCTGCTACTGCGGCTGGTGCTGCTGCTGCCCCTGACCACCACTGCCACCTCCACTGATCCCAGTGCCTCCGCCGCCCCCAAAACCACCTCCACCACCTCCACCTCCACCCCAGGAGGGGGTAAGAGGGGAGGGGGAGCACCCCTCAAAGAGGGGAGAACGAGGAGTACCGCGAGCAGCACCTACAGCGAGGATGTTCTTCTCAGCTACGAGGAGGTGCTTCTCGAGGTCGACGATAGTGAGAGAATGGTTTTTTTGGGAACTCTGAAATTCATGGTTGATCATGAGAGTTAGTCTGATGTGTCAGAGAAAACTTAAATTCTGAAAAATATCTCTGGACAATCAGTGTACCAATTTTTCAAACTAGGAATGTCCTCACAAGTATTGAACCCACTGTCAGAAGAATGAACGACACTGAATGAACTATGAAACAGTTGGGTACAAGTACTAACCCTAATAGAGTTGTACCCCTTATGGGCTACCCCACTATAGCCTATACAATATAAGCTATACAACATTTTGACACACCCCCATAGGCAAAGTGGGGGAGAACAAATGGTCACAAGACCAGTCAAGAAAATCAAAGCAAGCTCGGGGTGAATCACAAAGTCACCACACAGTCCGAGCACAAGCAAAGGGCCACAATGCCAGTTCACATGCAGAGTTACATAAAAGAGAACAAACAATACAGTGATCATACCCTAGCAAGTGTAAGCATCCAGGTAAATATATAGATCATAGTACAAGCAGAGTCAAGCAGTGAGCAAGTGAGGCAAAGTAGGCACAAGGCCTAATACAGTAGAGAAGCGCTGATGATCACCAGGCGAAAGTGCCTTGGTGAATATATCAGCAGTGTTGGCCCTAGTGGCCACGTACGCAAGACGAACCTGGCCACGCTGCTGCATCTCTCGAGCAAGGAAGTATCGCAGAGCGATGTGCTTCGTTCTGTGCCCCAGTCTGTGCTCCTGAGATAAGGCAATCATGGCCTTGTTGTCTACGTACAAAACTGGAGGCGAACGAGGCTTCTTTCCCAAGTCAGTCAGCAGGTAGGTGAGCCAGCGTAGCTCCTGTGCAGCCATGGCCCCGGCGTAGATCTCAGCCTCACAACTGGAGCTGAGAACCGAAGACGAGCGGGTAGACCGCCAGGAAACAGAGCCGGAACCGAGGTTGAAGGTGTATCCTTGTGACGGCCGCTGCGTAGCTGAGTCGTCAACCCAAGAAGCGTCTGCGTGACCGGTGAGGACAACTGGACCCCGTCCTCCAAGCACGAGCCCCATGCCCAACGTACTGCACAAGTAACGCAGTACCCTCTTCGCATCATCCCAGTGCACCTTTCGGTGCCTGCCAGGAGCCACGTAGCGAGCCAAGAGGCTGAGAGGGTACGCGAGGTCAAGTCGTGTGCACGTCAACAGGTACATGAGGCAACCCACAAGCTCTGGGTACGGACCACTCGTCTCTATGGACTCTTCCGAAGGTGGAGCTGAGAGTGAGTGGCCGGTAGATAGAGTGGGCCGTGGCGAGGAGAACTGGAAGCCGAAGCGCTGAAGGACCTGGTGCACCATGTGTGACTGAGTCAGTGTGATGGTGCGCCGTGCTCTGTCCCGGGTAATATGCAAGCCAAGATAGCTGTGCAGTTCACCCAGGTCAGTGCATGTGTGTCTCTTCCGCAGCTCCGACTTCACAAGGGTCAGTGCCTCAGTGTCAGCAGTGGCAAAGACGAGGTCGTCGACGTAGACGAGGACGTAGAACGGCGGTAGCGAGGTGTCGGTGCGTAGAAACAGCGACGGGTCAGCAGTAGAGGGAGCAAACCCAAGAGCCGCAAGTGTAGTCCTCAGTGTGTCGTGCCACTCACGAGGCGCCTGGCGAAGACCGTAGACTGGCCGCCGGAGGCTCCACTGGGTACCTGCAGGAAACGACCCAGTGAAGCCAGGTGGGCGGCGCAGCCAGATCTCCTCGTGCAGGCTGCCCTGCAAGAAAGCTGTATTGAAGTCCAGAGAGTGCAACTCGTAGTCACGCTGAGCAGCGACGTGCAGCAACACCCAAAGAGTAGTCATCTTCGGGGTGGGAGAGAAGGTCTAAAATTAGTCGACCCCCTGTTGCTGACTGAAGCCTTGAGCAACGTAATGCGGCTTAAAGCGAGCGGTGCGCGGGCGGCAGCAGAAGCTGGCGGGCCGATCGCGGGCCTCGCGAGGGCGGTAAGTGTCAGAACATTATAGCTTATACATTTGTGTAGGCTGTAGCGGGGTAGCCCATAAGGGGAACCCAATTGTTTGCTTCTTCATTCATTCTCATTTGTTATTCTCACATGGAATCAGAGTAGGTTACTTGGGCCCACCACCTGCTACACTGCTACTACCTCCCTAGGCCCAGCGCCCCTAGCCCCGCGCCTGGCCTCGTTCTGAGCCCCGCGCCCGGCCCGTCTCTCGCCCGCGCCCGACCCGTACCTAGCCCCGCGCCTGGCCCGTCTCTTGCCCGCGCCCGGCCCGTTACTAGCCAGCGCCCGGCCCGTACGTAGCCCGCGCCCCGTAGACACCCGCGCCCGGCCCGTACCTAGCCCGCGCCCTCTCGACACCCGCGCCCGGCCCGTACCTAGCCCGCGCCTCGACGACACCCGCGCCTGGCCCCGTACCTAGCCCGCGCCTCGACGACACCCGCGCCTGGCCCCGTTCCTAGCCCGCGCCCCGTCGACACCCGTGCCCGGCCCCGTACCTAGCCCGCGCCCCGTCGACACCCGCGCCCGGCCCCGTACCTAGCCCGCGCCCCATAGACACCCGCGCCCGGCCCGTACCTAGCCCGCGCCCAGTCGACACCCGCGCCGGGCCCCGTACCTAGCCCGCGCCCCGTCGACACCCGCGCCCGGCCCCGTACCTAGCCCGAGCCCCGTCGACACCCATGCCCGGCCCCGTACCTAGCCCGCGCCTCGTCGACACCCGCACCCGGCCCCGTACCTAGCCCGCGCCCCGTCGACACCCGCGCCCGGCCCCGTACCTAGCCCGTGCTAGGCCACGTTCCTAAGCAAGCGCCAGGCCCCTTCCCTAGCCCGCGCTCGTCGACGCCAACGCTCGGCCCCGTCCCTCACCCAGCGACCGGCCCGTACCTAGCCCGCGACCCGGCCCCGTACCTAGCCCTGGCCCGTCGACACCCGCGCCCGGCCCCGTCCCTCGCCCAACGCCCGGCCCCGTACCTAGCCCGTGCCAAGCCCCGTACCTAGCCTGCGCCCGGCCCCGTATCTAGCCAGCGCCCGGCCCCTTGTTTGGCCCCTCGGCCCCTAGCCTCGGCCCCTAGCCTCGGCCCCTCCTCGGCCCTCGCGTTTGGCCCCTCGGCCCCCCCCGTAGGCCCCTCAGCCCTAGTTCAGAGCCCAGCGCCCGGCCTCGTACCTAGCTTGTGCCCGGCCCCTTGTTTGGCCCCTCGGCCCCTAGGCTCGGCCTTCCCCCCCCCCCCCCCCCCCCCCCCCCCCCCCCCCCCCCCCCCCCCCCCCCTTGTTTGGCCCCTCGGCCCTGTACCTGCCCAGCGCCCGGCCCCGTACCTAGCCCGCGCCCGGCCCCTTGTTTGGCCCCTCGACCCCTAGGCTCGGCCACCTTGGCCCCCCCCTCCTTGTTTCGCCCCTTGGCCCCTAGCCTCGGCCCCTAGGCTCGGCCTCCTCGGCCCTCGTGTTTGGCCCCTCGGCCCTCTTGTTCGGCCCCTCGGCCCCTCGGCCCTCTTGTTTGGCCCCTCGGCCCCTTAGCTACTGCTACTGCTCCTCCTGAGTCCTGCGCCACTATGGCTTCGCTTAGAGTTCTCGCGTTCGACCCAGAGGGCAGACCTGTGGCATTTGACACGTGGCACGACGATCTGCAACTGTACCTACTGAGCCATCTTAAGGACAGTGTCTCACTGTTTGACCACGTGTCCGGTGCCGCTCCAGCCCCTCCCGCCACAGCTGACGTTTCGACTCGTTCCCAGTGGCTGTCTCGTAACGCTACTGCCCGCTTAGCCATTCGCAACCACCTGCCCGCGACCGAATGTGCTCACTTTGGAGAGCACAGGACAGCACAGGCCCTGTACGACGCTGTTGTTGCTCGCTACTCCTCCCCTGCCACTGCTGCTATTGGCAGGCTGCTACTGCCCTACCTGTTCCCTGAGCTGTCAGCTTTTGCCACAGTAGCGGACCTGGTTACCCACCTGCGCACTAGCGACGCTCGCTACCGCGCTGCCGTCCCTGCTGAGTTCCTTCCCACGAACCAGCCCCCCATGTTCATCACCCTCTACTTCATAGTCACTCGCCTCCCTGACTCCCTTTGCTCTGTCTGGGACCACTTCCTCACCCTCGACCCCACCTCCCTCACTGTAGACCTCCTTGAGCAGCATCTCCTCGCAACTGAGACTAGTGCATTTGCTGTAGGTGCTGCTCGTGGCACTCCGCGCTCGCCCTTCTTTGAGGGGTGCTCCCCCTCCCCCCTTTCCCCCTCTTTCGCCTCTGCTACTGCTGCAGACGTCTCTGTTCCTGAGGACGTCGGTGCTGCTTCGACTAGTGCGAAGTGCCGCAACAGCAAGGGCAAGGGTGGCCGGGGTAGTGGAGGAGGCAGCAGTGGGAGTGGTAGTGGGGGCGGCGGTAGAGGAGGTGGAGGCGGTGGAGGAGGTGGCTGCGGTGGGACTGGTGGTGGCGGTGGAGGCTCTGGTGGCGGCGGTGGCGGCAGCGGAGGGAGTGGCGGCAGTGGAGGCGGTGGGACCGGTGGTGGTAGGTCTGGACCTCGGCGCACAGGGCCTGGTGGTGGTCGGGGCCAGCACCAGCAGCGTCGAAGCGAGACCCAGACGCCCCAGCAGCTCCGTGAGTGGTTGGTTCAGCGTGGGACGGGTGAGGGTAGTGAGACCTGCCCGTATGTCATTCGCACGGGTGTCCGTGCGGGCCAGACATGCGGGAGGTATCACACTGAGCGCCGCTTCTTTGCCCGCCTTGACGACGCCTGACTTGCTGAGTTTGGTGACGACGTCGAGCGCCCTCGCTGGGCGCTGTTGCTTCAGTCAGGAGTTCCTATCTTTGACCTAGACTATGATGTTATTATCTCTGCCATGTATGCTTTGTCTTTTAGTGCTGAGGGTGACTGTTATTGGTGTGTGCCACCTGACCCAGGTATAGCGGCTGCTGCTCTAGGTGCTAGTGCATCTGGTACTCCCCCTGGTACTGCGCCTGCTGAGGCCTTGCACACCTTCACGTTGGACTCCGGCGCCTCACGCTGTTTCTTTCGTGACAGCACCACTCTCACTCCTCTCCCTTCACCTGTTCTGGTCAGACTGGCTGACCCCTCTGGGGGCCCGGTCGTTGCCCGTTCCTCCACTGTCCTCCCGTGTCTGGCGGTTCTGTCCGGCTCACTGTCAAATCTTCACCTCCCCTTGTTCTCTACGAACTTGGTGAGTACCGCTGCCCTTCAGGATGCGATGGTCACTACCACCACTCCTGGGGGTCAGCGTGTGTCGATCTGCACGTGCACTCGGACGGGGCGTCACCTGGCTACATTCACTCGTTGGCCAGGGTTGAGTCTGTACACACTGGCTACCGAGCCTCCTCAGGTCGCTGCGTCTGCTCAGGTGTCCGCGTCAGGTCAGGTAGCCGCCTCTTGCTCGTGTCGCCTCCTGTCGCACCGGAATCTTCTTTGGCACCACCGCCTGGGTCACCCCTCCCTGCCACGCCTTCGTGGCATGCACTCCCGTCTCCTTGTCTCTGGTCTCCCCAGGTCTCTGCCTCCCTTACCGCCCTCGCCTGCCCCGCCCTGTCTTCCTTGCGTCGAGGGGCGGCAGCGCGCCTCTCCTCACTCCTCCTCGTTTCCCCCGACGACTGCTCCCCTGCAGACCCTCCACATGGACGTGTGGGGCCCAGCCCGCGTCAGTGGATAGGGCTGCGAGCGCAACTTTCTGCTGGTAGTTGACGACTACACGCGGTACACCACAGTCTTCCCCTTGCGCAGCAAGGGTGAGGTCTGTACTGTCTTGATCCCTTGGATCCGCACAGTCCGTCTCCAGCTGCGTGAGCGGTTCGGCCAGGACCTTCCTGTCCTACGTCTGCACTCTGACAGAGGTGGTGAGTTCTCCTCCAACCTCTTGCGGGACTTTTGTCGTGGGGAGGGCATTCACCAATCGTTCACGCTTCCGGACTCCCCTCAGCAAAATGGGATTGCTGAGCGCCGCATTGGCTTAGTCATGGAGGTCGCTCGTACCTCCATGATCCATGCGGCCGCTCCCCATTTTCTGTGGCCGTTTGCGGTCCGGTACGCTGCGCATCAGCTCAAACTTTGGCCCCGTGTCTCCTTGCCGGAGACCTTGCCCACACTACGCTAGACGGGGAAGGTTGGTGATGCGTCGGTGTTCCAGGTCTGGGGATCTCGTGCCTTTGTTCGCGATACGTCCGCGGACAAGCTCTCCGCCCGCGCCATTCCCTGCGTCTTCCTTGGCTTTGTCCCTGACGCGCCTGGCTGGCAGTTTTACCACCCCACCTCGCGCCGTGTCCTCCCGTCTCAGGACGTCACGTTCGACGAGTCGGTTCCCTTCTACTGTCTCTTCCCCTACCGCTCTGCCCCTCCCCCGCCCCCGCCGCTCTTCCTTGCTCCCGGTCCACCTCCGGTAGACCCCCTCCCGCCCCAGGGTCCTGCTCCTTTCGGAGTGTCTAAGGTAGACCCTCTCCCTGGTACTGCGCCTGTTCAGGCAGCTGTCGTCTCAGGTGCTGCTCCAGGTGCTGCGTCTGGGGGTGCTGCGTCTGGGGGTGCGGGGTATGAGGGTGCTGGGTCTGGGGGTGCTGAGCCTGAGGGCGTTGAGCCTGGGGGTGCTGAGTCGGAGGGTGCGGACTCTGGGGGTGCTGAGCCTCGGGGTGCTGCTTCGTCTGGAGGTCCTGCTAGTGCTTCGCCGCGACTGTCCTCGCAGCAGCTGCGTGAGTGGCTTGTTCAGCGCGCATAGCGTCGGAGTGGAGCTCCCGGAGCTGGCGGGACTGGAGACACTGGAGCTGAAGGTGCTGCTGTTACTACTCGAGCTGGCGGTCCTGGAGGTACTGCGACTACTGGTCCTGGAGGTGCTCGTACCAGTGGTGCTGGAGCTGCCGGGACTGGTGGTGTGGGGTGCGCTGGAGCTGGAGACCCTACAGAGCCTGGAGCAGCTGGCGCTGGAGGCGCTGGAGCTGGAGTAGCTGGAGTTGGAGGCACTAGCACCGGAGGCGGTGGGACTATAGGAGCTGGAGCTGTTGACCCTGGAGTTGGAGGTGCTGGAGGCACTGTGCGGCCGCGTCCGTACTTCGTTCCCCTGCTTCAGCAGGTTCTTGGTGTCCCGTCTTCTACTGGTCTTCCTCCTCCCTTCCTGTGTCCACCGCCTGACCAGTCGTGGCCGCCGTTACAGCCAGCCTCCCCACTGCCTGTTCCCTCTCCTTACACTGAGCAGTCCGGAGGTCTTACAGACTGTCGTAAGCCTGCGTCTCGTCCTGTCTCGCCTTTTCGCACTGCTCGTCGCGCTCCTCGTTCGCGTCCTCCTCTTGTCCCAGGCATGCACACTATGACATTCCGTCCTTCCTCTGTTCCACTGCGTGTTCCTCTGCCTGCTCCTCCTGAGTCCTCTCTTCCTGAGGTCCCTGACCCTGAGTCTGACCAAGCACGTGCTGCCAGTCCCACAGTCGCTCGTCTCCTTGCCAGTGCTGTCACGGACCCGTCCTTTGAGTCTGCTGCTGCGTCTGCTCTCGTTGCTGAGCTGCTTGACTTTGCTGCTGCCTGCCGTCTCGACTACGCCTCTGCTCTAATTGCTGAGTCTATCCCTGCCAGTCCTCCGTCCGTCGGGGGTGAGTGTGCTCTTGGCACGGACGTCCTTGAGGACAGGCAGGAGGACTTTGAGTGTCTTGCAGCTGCTGTACCTCGTTTCGCTTCCTTGCTGCTTGCCCCTGAGGGAGACCCGGATGCTCCAGACATCCCGACCCCGCGCTCTTACGCAGAGGCGATTACGGGTCCTTACTCCTCTCAGTGGCAGGCAGCTATGGATGCCGAGATGGCATCCTGGAAGTCCACAGGCACCTACGTCGACGAGGTTCCCCCACCTGGGGCGAACATAGTCGATGGCATGTGGATTTTCAGGGTGAAGCGGCCGCCGGGTTCTCCGCCTGCCTTCAAGGCGCATTACGTTGCTCGAGGCTTCAGCCAGCGACAGGGAGTTGACTACTTCCAGACCTTCTCCCCCACCCCAAAGATGACTACTCTTCGGGTGTTGCTGCACGTCGCTGCTCAGTGTGACTACGAGTTACACTCCCTGGACTTCAGTACAGCCTTTCTGCAGGGTAGCTTGCACGTCTCCGCCAGGCGCCTCGCGAGTGGCACGACACACTGAGGACTACACTTGCGGCTCTTGGGTTTGCTCCTTCTACAGCAGACCCGTCGCTGTTTCTACGCACCGACACCTCACTGCCGCCTTTCTACGTCCTAGTGTACACCATCACCTACTTGCTGACCGATTTGGGAGAGCAGCCTCGTTCGCCTCCAGTCCTGTACGTAGACAACAAGGCCATGATTGCCTTGTGTCAGGAGCACAGACTGGAGCACAGAACGAAGCACATTGCTCTGCGATACTTCCTTGCTCGAGAGTTGCAGCAGCGTGGCCAGCTTCGTCTTGCGTACGTGGCCACTTGGGCCAACACTGCTGATGTCTTCACCAAGGCACTTCCGCCTGGTGATCATAAGCGCTTTGATACTGTGTTGGGCCTTGTGCCTACTTTGCCTCACTTGCTCACTGCTTGACCTTGCTTGTACTGTGATATATATATATACCTGCATGCTTGCACTTGCTAGGGTATGATCACTGTATTGTTTGTTCCCTTTATATAACTCTGCATGTGAACTGGCCTTGTGGCCCTTCGCTTGTGCTCGGACTGTGTGGTGACTTTGTGATCCACCCTGAGCTTGCTTTGCTTTGCTTGACTGGTCTTGTGACCACTTGTTCTCCCCCACTTTGCCTATGGGGGTGTGTCAGAACATTATAGCTTTTACATTTGTGTAGGCTGTAGTGGGGTAGCCCATAAAGGGTACAACCCAATTAGGGTTAGTACTTGTACCCAACTGTTTGCTAGTTCATTCATTCTCGTTTGTTATTCTCACAGTAAGGGCGAGCCGTTAGCGGGGGCCGACGGGCCTAGGGGCGCCGGGCGAGGGGCGACGGGCCGGGGCGACAGGCCTAGGGCGACGGGCCGGGGGTCGACTGGCTAGGGGCGACGGGCCGGGGGTCGACGGGCCAAGGGGCGCCGGGCTAGGGGCGACGGGCCGGGGCGATGGGCCTAGGGCAACGGGCCGGGGGTCGACGGGCTAGGGGCGACGGGCCGGGGGTCGACGGGCCTAAAGGGGCGCCGGGCCTAGGGCGACGGGCCGGGGGTCGATGGGCTAGGGGCGACGGGCCGGGGGTCGACGGGCCTAAGGGGCGCAGGGCTAGGGGCGACGGGCCGGGGCGTCGGGCCTAGGGCGACGGGCCGAGGGCGACTGGCCTAGGCGACGGGCTGGGGGTCGATGAGCCTAGGGGCGACGGGCCAAGGCGACAAGCCTAGGGGCGACGGTCCTAGGGGCGACGGGTCGCGACGGGCCTAGGGGCCTGGCCTAGGGGTCGACGGGCAGTAGGGGCAGCACGAGGGGTGCAGAGGGCGGTTAGCGGGATAGCGCTGTGGTGGGCCCAAGGAAAAAAAAGCAGTCCTAGCGAAGGACCTGCTTTGAAACCATGTCAGAAGAATGAACGAGAATGAATAAATTATGAAACAGTTGGGTACAAGTACTAACCCTAATTGGGTTGTACCCCTTATGGGCTACCCCACTATAGCCTACACAATATAAGCTATACAACATTTTGACACCCACGCCTTTCACGCTCCTACACAGAATGTTACCGTTGTGCTATGCGCTTACCGAACATTTGTGAGATGCAACTACAGAAAACTAATTCTGCTTGCCTTTTCCCACCAACTCAAGGGGGCGGCTCGGTCAAAATTTATGAACCCTGTACAGAGAAAAATGCATTCGCCAGAAATTTACACTGGTCTATCAGAGTACAAAAAATCAAAACCCTGGCAAATCAGAGAAAACATAACTTCCAAAAATATTACCCATAAGCGTCCAAGTGATCCCCCAAAAGCCACCCTGATTTTCAGAGAAACCGAATAATTTACCCCTGCATGTCACCAGTTGGGCAGTATTGTCAAGAATGAAAGTGTTGGTTTGACTAAGATTGGTTGTTTCAAAATCCCAACCACTAGACCATTGGGATAAAAGGGCTTGTTTGTGTAGCGGGTTTGTGCGCCCATAACCCCCCAGGCGAACGCGCCGATAACCCCCCTAGGATCAATCGGGCATCCATAGTGCAGATCTACGGACACCCCCCCACAGTGGGAGGCCCAGGACTGAGCACTTCAGCAACAGCCTACATGTGCATACATCGGGATTCGAACTCGAGACCGCTCTGATACCATGTCAGAATCCCAACCACTAGACCATTGGGATAAAAGGGCTTGTTTGTATAGCGGGTTTGTGCGCCCATAACCCCCCAAGCGAACGCGCTTGTAACCCCCCTAGGATCAATCGGGCATCTACAGTGCAGATCTACTGACAGGTTGGGGTACATAAACCTAACCCTAACAGTTGTACCCCCTAAAATACACATCACCAAGACTACAACATTTGACACACCCCCATAGTCTAAGTGACGGGTGTCAAGCAAAACCAGAAGTGTACGGTCACAAGACCACTCACAAAGAAACAAAGCTCAGGGTGGATCACAACGTCACCACACACTCCAAGCACAAGCAAAAGAGCCACAAGGCTAGTTCAAGAGTGTCAAACTTATATATAGCTTACATTGTGTAGGCTATAGCGGGGTAGCCCATAAGGGGTACAACCCAATTAGGGTTAGTACTTGTACCCAAATCTTTGCTAGTTCATTCCATTCTCGTTCATTATTCTGATATGGTTTCAGAGCAGGTCCTCCGCTAGGACCGTTTTTTCTCCTTGGGCCCACCACAGCGCTACCTCGCTAGCCGCCCTCTGCAGCCCTCGTGCTGCCCCTGCTGCCCGTCGCGACCAGTCGACCCTAGGCCCGTCGCCCTAGGTCCGTCGCCCCGGCCCGTTGCCCCGGCCCGTCGACCCCCGACCCGTTGCCCTAGGCCCGTCGCCCCGGCCCCGAGGCCCGTCGCCCGTCGCGACCCGTCGCCCCTAGCCTAGGCCCAGGCCCCGCGGCCCGTCACCCTTAGCCTAGGCCCCGGCCCCACGGCCCCTCGCAACCCGTCGCCCCTAGCCTAGGCCCAGGCCCCGCGGCCCGTCGCCCGTCACCCCTAGCCTAGGCCCCTCGGCCCCTCGCGACCTGTTGCCCCTAGCCTAGGCCCAAGCCCCGCGGCCCATCGCCCCGTCGCCCCAAGCCTAGGCCCCGCGGCCCCCCGTCGCCCACGACCAGTCGCCCCGCGGCCCCCGTCGCCCTAGGCCCCGTCGCCCAGCGGCCCCCCGTCGCCCTAAGCCTCGTCGCCCCGCGGCCCCCCGTCGCCCTAGGCCCCGTCGCCCCGCGGCCCCTCTCGTTGCCCTAGGCCCCCGGCCCCTCGGCCCCCGGCCCCTTCGTTCCTGGCCCCACGGCCCGATGCACCTAGGCCCCCGGCCCCTCGGCCCCCGGCCCCTTCGTTCCTGGCCCAGCGGCCCGACGCCCCTAGGCCTCCGGCCCCTCAACCCCTTCGCCCCTGGCCCCGCGGCCACGTCGCCCCTAGGCCCCAGGCCCCTCGGCCCCCCCCGTCGTTCCTAGCCCCGCGGCCCGTCGCCCTAGGCCCCCGGCCCCTCGGCCCCCCCCGTCGTTCCTGGCCCCGCGGCCCGTCGCCCTAGGCCCCCGGCCCCTCGGCCCCCGGCCCCTTCGTTCCTGGCCCCGCGGCCCGACGCCCCTAGGCCCCCGGCTCCTAGGCCCCCTTCGCCCCTCGCCCCGCGGCCCGTCGCCCCTCGGCCCCCGGCCCCTCGGCCCCTTCGTTCCTGGCCCCGCAGCCCCTCGACCCCTCTGCTACTACTGCTACTGCTGCTACTGCTGCTACTGCTACTGCTGCTACTGCTGCTGCTACTGCTGCTACTTCTACTCCTGCGTGCTGCGCCACTATGGCATGGCTTTGAGTTCTTGCGTTCAATCATGAGGGCAGACCGATTCAGTTTGACAAGTGGCTTGACGACCTGCAGCTGTACCTACTGAGCGATTCTAAGGACAGTGTTTCGCTGTTTGACCTCGCGTCAGGCGCCGCTACTGCCCCTCCCGCCACAGCTGACAGTGCGACTCGCTCACAGTGGCTTACTCGCGACGGTGCTGCTCGCTTAGCCATTCGCAACCACCTGCCGTTAGCCGAATGCGCTCACTTCGGACAGCACAGGACACCACAGGCCCTGTACGACGCTGTAGTCACTCGCTACTCCTCGCCTGCCACTGCTGCTCTAGGCCGACTGCTACTGCCCTACCTGTTCCCCGAGCTGTCAGCTTTTGCCACAGTAGAGGACCTGGTTTCCCACCTGCGCACTAGCGACGCTCGCTACCGCGCCACCATCCCTGCTGAGTTCCTTGACAAGAACCATCCCCCAATGTTCATCACCCTCTACTTCATAGTCACTCGCCTCCCTGACTCTCTTCGCTCTGTCAAGGACCAATTTCTCTCCCTTGACCCCACCTCCCTCAATGTTGACCTACTCGAGCAGCATCTCCTCGCAGGTGAGACTAGTGCAGCTGCTGTAGCTGCGTCGGAGTGAGACCCAGTCGCCCCAGCAGCTTCGTGAGTGGTTGTCTTCAGCGTGGGACGTCTCGTCGCCAGCTCAGAGAGAGTTTCGGCTCGGACTTTCCTGTTCTGCGTCTGCACTCCGACAGAGGTGGAGAGTTTTCCTCCGACCTTCTGCGAGCCTTCTGTCGTGCGGAGGGCATCCGCCAGACGTTCACGCTTCCGGCCTCTCCACAGCAAAATGGGATTGCTGAGCGCCGCATTGGCATGGTCATGGACGTCGCTCGTACGTCCATGATCCATGCGGCTGCTCCCCATTTTCTGTGGCCATTCGCGGTTCAGTACGCGGCGCATCAGATCAACCTTCAGCCCCGGGTCTCGATGCCGGAGACCTCCCCTACTCTGCGGTGGACGGGGAAGGTTAGCGATGCGTCTGTGTTCCGTGTCTGGGGATCTTGAGCTTTCGTCCGTGACTTGTCTGTGGACAAGCTGTCCTCCCGTGCTGTTCCTTGCGTCTTCCTTGTCTTCCCCCCTGATGCGCCTGGTTGGCAGTTTTACCACCCCACCTCGCGCAGTGTTCTGTCCTCCCAGGACGTCACGTTTGACGAGTCGGTATCTTACTACCGTCTCTTCCCCTACCGCGCTGCCCCTCTCCCCCCCCCCGCCGCTCTTCCTCGCGCCCGGTCCCCCCCCGGTAGACCCCCTCCCCCCTCAGGGTCCTGCCCCCTCAGGTGTGTCCCAGGTAGACGCAGTCGAGCCTGTCAAGGTAGCTGTTGACTCTGGTGCTGCTGGGGGTGCTGAGCCTGAGCGTGCGGAGCCTGGGGGTGCTGGGTCTGGGGGTGCTGAGCGTGGGGTTCCTGAGTGTGGGGGTGCGGAGCCTGACGGTGCTGGGCCTGGAGGTTCTTCGGGTGCTTCGTCTCGGCGGGAGCTACCCTCTCCACAGGAGCTGCGCGAGTGGTTTGCTCGGCGCTGGAGCTGTGCTGCTGGAGCTGGTGGTGCTGCCAGTGCTGGAGCTTCTACTGCTGCTGGGGGTGCAGGAGCCACGGGTCCCGGAGGTGCTTGTCCTGGAGGTACTGGAGCTGCTGGGCCTGGTGGTGCTATTGGTGCTGGAGCTGCTGGCGGAGCTGGAGCTGGCGGTGCTGCTGGAGTCGGTGCTACTGGAGGTACTGGAGCCGGAGCTGCTGCGTCTTCCGGTGGTCCTGCTGGACCTGGAGCTGCGGGAGGTACTGGAGCTGGAGGTGCTGCTGGAGCCGGTGCTCCTGTGGGTGCTGGAGTTGGCGCTACTAGAGCTGCTGGAGGTGCTGCTGGTACTGGTGGTACTGCTGGAGTTGGAGCTGACGCTAGGGGTGCTGGTGCTGTCCCTGCTGGTTCTGGAGGCGCTGCGCGGCCGCGGCCGTACTTCGTTCCGCTCCTTGAGCAGGTTCTTGGTCTTCCGCCTTATTCTAGTCCTGCTCCTTCCTTAGAGTGTCCACCGCCTGTCCAGTCCAAGTCACAGTTACAGCTGGCCTCCCCACTGCCTGCTCCTTCTCCCTACGGTGGTCCTACTGGAGGTCTTGCTGAGCGTCGTGAGCCTGAGTCGCGTCCTGCGTCACCTGTTCGTGCTGCTCGCACTGGTCGTCGTGTTCCACGTCAGCGTCCTCCTGCGGTCCCGGGCACACACCAGATGGCACTGCGTCCTTCCACTGCTCCGCAGCGTGTCCCTTTGCCGTCTCCTCCAGAGTCCTCTCTTCATGCTCTTGCTGACCCGGAGTCGGACTCTCTTCGTGCTGCCAGTCCTACTGTCACGCGTCTCCTGGCCACTGTTGTCACTGAACCTTCCTTTGAGTCCACTGCTGCGTCTGCCTTAGTTGCTGAGCTTGTCGACTTCGCTGCTCACTGTCGTCTAGACTACGCCGCTAGTCTTGTTACTGGGTCTGAGTCTGCGTCTGTCTGTCCTCCGTCCGTCGGGGGTGAGTGTGCTCTTAGCACGGACGTCCTTGAGGACAGGTAGGAGGAGTTCCAGTGTTTTGCTGCTGCTTTACCTCATCTCGTGTCCATGCTGCTTGCCCCTGAGGGAGACCCGGATGCACCAGACATCCTGACCCCACGCTAGTACGCAGAGGCGATAGAGGGTCCCTACTCCTCTCAGTGGCAGTCAGCCATGGACGCAGAGATGGCTTCCTGGAAGTCCACAGGCACCTACGTCGACAAGGTTCCCCCACCTGGGGCGAACATCGTCAGTGGCATGTGGATTTTCAGGGTGAAGCGGCCGCCGGGTTCTCCGCCTGTCTTCAAGGCGCGTTACGTGGCTCGAGGCTTCAGTCAGCGGCAGGGAGTTGACTACTTTCAGACCTTCTCCCCGACCTCGAAGATGACCACTCTTCGGGTTCTGCTGCACGTCGCTGCTCAGCGTGACTACGAGCTTCACTCTCTTGACTTCAGCACTGCTTTCCTACAGGGCAGCCTGCACGAGGAGATCTTGCTGCGCCGCCCACCTGGCTTCACTGGGTCGTTTCCTGCAGGTACCCAGTGGAGCCTCCGGCGGCCAGTCTACGGTCTCCGCCAGGCACCCCGTGAGTGGCACGACACACTGAGGACTACGCTTGTGACTCTTGGGTTTGCTCCTTCTACTGCTGACCCGTCGCTGTTTCTACGCATCGACACTTTGCTGCCGCCGTTCTACATCCTCGTGTACGTCGACGACTTGGTCTTTGCTACTGCTGACACTGCTGGACTAGCCCACGTGAAGTCCGAGCTACAGAAGAGACACACGTGCACAGACCTGGGTGAACTGCGCAGCTATCTTGGCTTGCAGATCACCCGGGACAGAGCACGGCGCACCATTACCCTGACTCAGTCACACATGGTGCAGCAGGTCCTTCAGCGCTTCGACTTCACGTACTCCTCGCCTCAGGCCACTCCTCTGTCTACTCGCCACTCGCTCTCAGCTCTGCCTTCGGATGAGTCCGTAGAGCCGAGTGGCCCGTACCCAGAGCTTGTTGGCTGCCTCATGTACCTGATGACCTGCACTCGACTTGACCTGGCATACCCTCTTAGCATCTTGGCACGCTATGTTGCTCCTGGGAGACACCGACCAGAGCACATGGCTGCAGCGAAAAGGGTGTTGCGCTACTTGTGCAGTACGTCGGGCATGGGGCTCGTGCTTGGAGGGCGGAGTCCAGTGGTCCTCACTGGTCACGCAGACGCGTCTTGGGTTGACGACCTGGCTACGCAGCGGTCGTCACAGGGTTACACCTTCAGCCTTGGTTTCGGCTCTGTTTCGTGGCGGTCTACCCGCTCGTCTTCTGTTCTCAGCTCCAGCTGTGAAGCTGAGATCTATGCAGGGGTCATGGCTGCACAGGAGTTACGCTGGCTCACCTACCTGCTGACTGACCTGGGAGAGCAGCCTCGTTCTCCTCCAGTTCTGTACGTAGACAACAAGGCCATGCTGGCCTTGTGTCGGGAGCACAGACTGGAGCACAGAACGAAGCACATTGCTCTTCGCTACTTCCTTGCTCGTGAGCTGCAGCAGCGTGGTCATTTGCGCCTTGCTTACGTGGCCTCTCAGGCCAACACTGCTGATATCTTCACCAAGGCACTTCAGCCTTGTGATCATCAGCGTTTCTGTACTATGCTAGGTCTTGTGCCTACTTGGCCTCACTTGCTTACCTCTTGACTTTACTTGTACAGTGATCTATATATACCTGCACCTGCTTGTTTACCTTTTATATATAATCCTGCTTCTGAACTGGCCTTGTGGCCTTTGAACCTGTGCTCGGAATGTGTGGTGACGTTGTGATCCACCCTGAGCTTGCTTTGCTTTGCTTTGCTTGACTGGTCTTGTGACCCCTAGTTCTCCCCCACTTTGCCTATGGGGGTGTGTCAGATATATATGACCTAGCCTATGTAGGCTGTAGTGGGGTAGACACTAAGGGGTACAGGTTTCATATTTGTATCACACACTTTCTTAGTTCATCACTTCCCTCTTTCTTAACACGCACAGCCCCACCTCAACCCACGACAGATCCGCTGGCTCGATTTCCTCGAGTCGAATTTCCACTACATGGTCACCTACAAAAAAGGAGCATCGAACATTGCCGACGCACTGACCCGCCCCACTGCCCAAATCCACGCCATACTACTCGCCCAGACCAGCCCGTTACTAACACGACTATTTACCCACGGCTATCAAACCGACCCGTTCTTCACCGGTGGAAATTCACAGCAGTTCGCAGCAGCAAAGGGGGTTTATTACGTAAAAGCCGGCACCGACCGCATCTGGGTACCAGGCTACACTTTACTAAGGGAGCTATTTGTGAAATTCATATATAGCTTACATTGTAGCCCATAAGGGGTACAACCCAATTAGGGTTAGTACTTGTACCCAATTCTTTGCTTGTTCATTCATTCTCGTTCACTATTCTGACATGGTTTCAGAGCAGGTCCTCCGCTAGGACCGTTTTTTTTTTCCTTGGGCCCACCACAACGCTACCCCGCTAGCCGCCCTCTGCAGCCCTCGTGCTGCCCCTACTGCCCGTCGACCCCTAGGCCAGGCCACTAGGCCCGTCGCGACCCGTCGCCCCTCGGCCCGTCGCCCCTAGCCCGGCGCCCCTTAGGCCCGTCGACCCCCGGCCCGTCGCCCCTAGCCCGTCGACCCCCGGCCCGTCGCCCCTAGCCCGTCGACCCCCGGCCCGTCGCCCTAGACCAGTCGCCCCGGCTCGTCGCCCGTCGCCGCCCGTCGCCCGTCGCGGCCCGTCACTCCTAGCCTAGGCTCCGGCCCCGCGGCCCGTCGCCCGTCGCCCCTAGCCTAGGCCCCGACCCCGCGGCCCGTCGCCCGTTGACCCCTCCTAGGCCCGACCATCGCCCGTCGCCCCTGGCCCCGTGGCCCGTCGCCCCTAGCCTAGGCCCCAGCCCCGTGGCCCTTCGCCCGTCGACCCTAACCTAGGCCCCGGCCCCTCGGCCCGTCGCTCGTCGACCCCCCCGCGGCCCCGCGGCCCGTTGTCCCTAACCTAGGCCCCGGCCCCTCGGCCCGTCGCCCGTCGACCCCCCCCGCGGCCCCGCGGCCCGTCGTTCCTAACCTAGGCCCCGACCCCGTGGCCCTTCGCCCGTCACCCCTGGCCCCGCGGCCCGTCGCCCCTAGCCTAGGCCCTGGCCCCGAGGCCCGTCGCCCGTCGCCCGTCGACCCCCCCTAGTCCCGGCTGTAGCCCGTCGCCCCTGGCCCCGCGGCTCGTCACTCCAGACCCTAGGTCCCTCGGCCCCAGGCCCCTCGGCCCCTTCGTTCCTGGCCCCGCGGCCCGATGCCCCTAGGCCCCCGGCCCCTCGGCCCCTGCTACTGCTATTGCAACTACTGCTGCTACTGCTACTACTGCTACTGCTGCTACTGCTACTACTGCTGCTGCTACTGCTGCTGCTGCTACTGCTGCTACTTCTGCTTCTGCGTGCTGTGCCACTATGGCTTCGCTTCGAGTTCTCGCGTTTGATCATGAGGGCAGACCGATTCAGTTTGACATGTGGCTCGACGATCTGCAGCTGTACCTACTGAGCGATTCTAAGGACAGTGTTTCGCTGTTTGACCTCGAGTCAGGCGCTGCTACTGCCCCTCCTGCCACAGCTGACAGTGCGACTCGCTCCCAGTGGCTTACTCACGACGCTGCTGCCCGCTTAGCCATTTGCAACCACCTGCCGTTAGCCGAATGCGCTCACTTCGGACAGCATAGGACAGCACAGGCACTGTACGACGCTGAAGTCGCTCGCTACTCCTCGCCTGCCACTGCTGCTCTAGGCCGCCTGCTTCTGCCCTACCTGTTCCTCGAGCTGTCAGCCTTGGCAACAGTAGAGGACCTTGTTTCCCACCTGCGCACTAGCGACGCTCGCTACCGTGCTACCGTCCCTGCTGAGTTCCTTGACAGGAACCAGCCCCCGATGTTCATCACCCTCTACTTCATAGTCACTCGCCTCCCTGACTCTCTTCGCTCTGTCAGGGACCACTTTCTCTCACTTGACCCCACCTCCCTCACTGTTGACCTACTCGAGGAGCACCTCCTCGCAGCTGAGACTAGTGCAGTTGCTGTAGGTGCTGCTCGTGGCACTCCGCGCATGCCCTTCTTTGAGTGGTGCTCCCCCTTCCCCCGTGCCCACTCCTACGCCTCTACTGCTGCTGTAGACGTCTCTGGTGCTGAGGACGTCGGAGCTGCTTTTGCTAGTGCGAAGCACTGCAGCAGCAAGGGCAAGGGTGGCAGGGGTGGTGGAGGTGGCAGCGGGAGTGGTGGTGGGGGCAGCAGTGGAGGTAGTGGAGGCGGTGGAGGTCGTGGCGGTGGTGGGACTGGTGGCAGGGGTGGGGGCTCTGGTGGCGGCGGTGGAGGCAGCGGTGGGACTGGCGGCAGTGGAGGAGGTGGGACTGGTGGCGGTCGGATTGGAGCTCGGCATGGAGGTTCTGGAGGTGGCCAGCGGTAGCAGCAGCAGCGTCGGAGCGAGACCCAGTCGCCCCAGCAGCTTCGTGAGTGGTTGTTTCAGCGTGGGACGTCTGGGGGCAGTGATAGCTGCCCGTATGTCATTCGCACGGGTGACCGTGCTGGTCAGACATGCGGGAGGCTTCACACTCAGCACCGCTGCTTCTCCCAGCTCGACGACGCTTGGCGTGCTGAGTTTGGTGACGACGTCGAGCGCCCTCGCTGGGCTGATCTACTTAGGTCTGGAGTTGCTATCTTTGACCTAGACTTTGATGTTATCCTTTCTGCTATGTATGCTTTGTATGTTAGTGCTAAGGGTGACTGTTACCGGCGTGTGCCTCCTGACCCAAGTATAGCGGCTGCTGCTCTAGGTGCTAGTGAGTCTGGTACTCTCCTTGGTACTGCGCCTGCTGAGGCCTTGCACACCTTCACGCTAGACTCAGGTGCCTCGCGCTGTTTCTTTCGTGACAGCACCACTCTCACTCCTCTCCCTGCACCTGTCCCGGTCTGACTGGCTGACCCCTCTGGGGGTCCGGTCGTTGCCCGTTCCTCCACCGTCCTCCCGTGTCCGGCGGTTCCGTCCGGCTCACTGTCAGGTCTCCACCTCCCTTCGTTCTCTACGAGCTTGGTGCGCCTCCAGGATGCGATGGTTACTACCACCACTTCTGAGGGTTAGCGTGTGTCGATCTGCACGTGTACACGGACGGGCCATCACCTGGCCACGTTCACTCGTCGGCCAGGGTCGAGTCTGTACACACTGGCTACCGAGCCTCCTCAGGTAGTTGCGTCTGCCCAGGTGTCCACGTCAGGTCAGGTAGCACCCCCTTGCTCGTGTCGCCTCCTGTCGCACCAGACTCTTCTGTGGCACCACCGCCTTGGTCACCCTTCTCTGCCACGCCTTCGTGGCATGCACTCTTGCCTCATTGTGTCTGGTATCCCCAGGTCTCTGCCTCCCCTCCCACCCTCACCTGCTCCGCCATGCCTTCCTTGCGTCGAGGGGCAGCAGCGCGCCGCTCCTCACTCCTCCTCGTTTCCCCCGACGACTGCTCCCCTGCAGACTCTCCACATGGACGTGTGGGGCCCCGCCCGCGACACTGGACAGGGCCACGAGCGCTACTTTCTGCTGGTCATTGACGACTACACGCGGTACACCACGGTCTTCCCCTTCCGCAGAAAGGGTCAGGTCGATGATGTCTTGATCCCTTGGATCCATGCAGTTCGTCTCCAGCTCCGCGAGCGGTTCAGTACGGACCTTCCTGACCTACGTCTGCACTCTGACAAAGGTGGTGAGTTCTCCTCCAACCTCCTGCGGGACTTTTGTCGTGGGGAGGGCATTCTCCAGTCGTTCATGCTTCCGGACTCCCTGTAGCAAAATGGGATTGCTGAGCGCCACATTGGCTTAGTCATGGAGGTCGCTCGTACCTCCATGATCCATGCGGCTGCTCCCCATTGACCGTTAGCGGTCTGGTACACTGCGCATCAGCTCAACCTCTGGCCCCGTGTCTCCTTGCCGGAGACCTCGCCCACACTGCGTTGGACGGGGAAGGTTGGCGATGCGTCGGTGTTCCAGGTCTGGGGTTCTCGTGCCTTTGTCCGCGATACGTCCGCGGACAAGCTCTTCGCCCGTGCCATTCCTTGCGTCTTCCTTGGCTTTGTCCCTGACGCGCCTGGCTGGCAGTTTTACCACCCTACCTCGCGACGTGTCCTCCCCTCTCAGGACGTCACGTTTGACGAGCCGGTTCCCTTTTACCATCTCTTCCCCTACCGCTCTGCCCCTCTCCCTCCCCCGCCGCTCTTCCTTGCTCCAGGTCCCCCTCCGGTAGACCCCCTCCCTCCTCAGGGTCCTGCTCCCTCAGGTGTCTCTCAGGTAGACCCACCCCCTGGTGCTGTGCCTTGTGAGGTAGCTGTAGACTCAGGTGCTGCTAGAGGTACTGCGTCTGGGGGTGCTGAGCCTGGGGGTGCTGAGACTGGGGGTGCTGAGCCTGGGGTATTGAGACTGGGGGTGCTGAGCCTGAGGGTTTTGAGCCTGGGGGTGCTGAGTCGGAGGGTGCGGAGTCTGGGGGTGCTGAGCCTCAGGGTGCTGCTTCGTCTAAAGGTTCTGCTAGTGCTTTGCAGAGACTGTCTCCGCAGCAGCTGCGTGAATGGCTTGTTCGGCGCGCATGTCTTTGGAGTGGAGCTCCCGGAGCTGGAAGTGCTGGAGCCATTGGAGCAGGAGGTGCTGGATTACCTGCTGGAGCTGGTGTTGCTGGAGGTACTGCGGCTACTGGTCCTGGAGGTGCTCGTACCCGGGTACTCGAGCTGCCGTGACTGGTGGTGTTGGGGGCACTAGAGCTGGAGACCCTACGGAGTCTGGAGCTGCTGGAGCTGGAGGCTCTGGCGCTCGTGGCGCTGGAGCTGGAGGAGCTGGAGTTGGAGGCACTGGCACTGGAGGCGCTGGCGCGGAAGGCGCTGGAGCTGGAGGAGCTAGAGCTGTTGACCCTGGCGGCGCTGTGCGGCAGCGACCGTACTTCGATCCCCTTCTTCAGCAGGTTCTTGGTGACCCGTCTTCTACTGGCCTTACTCCTCCCCTCCTGTGTCCACCGTCTGACCAGTCGCAGCTGCCGTTACAGTCGGCCTCTCCACTGCCTGCTCCTTCTCCTTACATTGAGCAGTCCGGCGGTCTTACAGAGTGTCGTGAGCCAGCGTCTCATCATGTCTCGCCTGTTCGCACTGCTCGTCGCGTTCCTCGTTCGCGTCCTCCTCCTGTCCCCGGCACGTACGCTATGGTACTTCGTCCTTCATCTGTTCCGCTGCGTGTTCCTCTGCCTGCTCCTCCTGAGTCCTCTCTTCCTGCCATCCCTGACCCTGAATCTGACCACGCTCATGCTTCCAATCCCACTGTCTCTCGTCTCCTTGCCACTACTGTCACTGACCCTTCCTTTGAGTCTGATGCTGCGTCTGCCCTCGTTGCTGAGCTGCTTGACTTTGCTGCTGTCTGTCGTCTCGACTACGCCACTGCTCTTGTTGCTGAGTCTGCGTCTGCCAGTCCTGCGTCTGTCGGGGGTGAGTATGCTCTTGGCACAGACGTCCTTGAGGACAGGCAGGAGGACTTTGAGTGTCTTGCAGCTGCTGTACCTCGTTTCGCTTCCATGTTGCTTGCCCCTGAGGTAGACCCGGATGCACCAGACATCCCGACCTCGCGCTCTTACGCAGAGGCGATTACGGATCCTTACTCCTCTCAGTGGCAGGCAGCCATGGATACCGAGATGGCATCCTGGAAGTCCACAGGCACCTACGTCAACGAGGTTCCCCCACCTAGGGCGAACATAGTCGATGGCATGTGGATTTTCAGGGTGAAGCGGCCGCCGGGTTCTCTGCCTGCCTTCAAGGCGCGTTACGTTGCTCGAGGCTTCAGTCAGCGACAGGGGGTTCACTACTTCCATAACTTCTCCCCCACCCCGAAGATGACCACTCCTCGGGTGTTGCTGCACGTCGCTGCTCAGCGTGACTACGAGCTGCACTCTCTGGACTTCAATACAGCTTTCCTGCAGGGCAGCCTGCACGAGAAGATCTGGCTGCGCCGCCCACCTGGCTTCACTGGGTCGTTTCCTGCAGGTACCCAGTGGAGCCTCCGGCGGCCAGTCTACGGTCTCCGCCAGGCGCCTCGCGAGTGGCACGACACACTGATGACTCCACTTGCGGCTCTTGGGTTTGCTCCTTCTAGTGCTGACCCGTCGCTGTTTCTACGCACCGACACCTCACTGCCGCCGTTCTACGTCCTCGTGTATGTTGACGACCTCGTCTTTGCCACTGCTGACACTGAGGCACTGACCCTTGTGAATTTGGAGCTGCAGAAGAGACACACCTGCACTGACCTGGGTGAACCACGCAGCTATCTTGGCTTGCAGATCACCCGGGACAGAGCACGGCGCACCATCACCCTGACTCAGTCACACATGGTGCACAAGGTCCTTCAGCGCTTCGGCTTCCAGTTCTCCTCACCACAGCCCACTCCTCTGTCTACCAGCCACTCGCTCTCAGCTCCATCTTCGGACGAGTCCGTAGAGCCGAGTGGTCCGTACCCAGAGCTTGTGGGTTGCCTCATGTACCTGATGACGTGCACACGACCTGACCTCGCGTACCCTCTCAGCCTTCTGGCTCGCTACGTGGCTCCCGGTCGGCACCAAAAGGTGCACTGGGATGCTGCGAAGAGGGTACTGCGCTACTTGTGCAGTATGTCAGGCATGGGGCTCGTGCTTGGAGGACGGGGTCCAATTGTCCTCACTGGTTATGCAGACGCTTCTTGGGTGGACGACTCAGCTACGCAGCGGTCATCACAGGGTTACACCTTCAGCCTCGGTTCTGGCTCTGTTTCCTGTCGGTCTACCCGCTCGTCTTCGGTTCTCAGCTCCAGTTGTGAGGCTGAGATCTACGCAGGGGCCATGGCTGCACTGGAGCTACGCTGGTTCACCTACCTGTTGATTGAATTGGGAGACCAGCCTCGTTCGCCTCCATTTCTGTACGTAGACAACAAGGCCATGATTGCCTTGTGTCAAGAGCACAGACTGGAGCACTGAACGAAGCACATCGCTCTGCGATACTTCCTTGCTCCAGAGTTGCAGCAGCGTGGCCAGCTTCGTCTTGCGTATGTGGCCACTAGGGCCAACACTGCTGATATATTCACCAAGGCACTTCCGCCTGGTGATCATCAGCGCTTCTCTACTGTGTTAGGCCTTGTGCCTACTTTGCCTCACTTGCTTAGTGCTTGACTTTGCTTGTACTATGATCTTTATATATATCTTCATGCTTGCACTTGCTAGGGTATGATCACAGTCTTGTTTGTTCTCTTTTATATAACTTTGCATGTGAACTGGCCTTTTGGCGCTCTGCTTGTGCTCTGAATGTGTGGTGACTTCGTGATCCACCATGCGCTTGCTTTGCCTTTCTTGACTGGTCTTGTGACCACTTGCTCTCCCCCACTTTGCCTATGGGGGTGTGTCAAATTCATATATTGCTTACATTGTGTAGGGGTACAAAAGGGGTACAACCCAATTAGGGTTACTACTTGTACCCAACTCTTTGCTAGTCCCTTCATTCTCGTTCACTATTCCGACATTTTTTCTACAGGAGGCATACGACGGGATTACCTCATGACATTTCGGAGTAGAGAAATTCCGGGATTCCAGTTGACAACAGTTGACACTCGTACAATGAATGCATTGAGCAGAAAGTTGGTACAAGTACTTACCCTAATTGGGTTGTACCCCTTATGGGCTACCCCACTACGGCCTACACAATGTAAGCATTATAACATTTTGACACACCCCCATAGGCAAAATGGGGGAGAACAAGTGGTCACAAGACCAGTCAAGAAAAGCAAAGCAAGCTCATGGTGGATCACGATGTCACCACACATTCCGAGCACAAGCAAATGGCCACAAGGTCAGTTCACATGTAGAGTTATATAAAAGAGAACAAACAGTACAGTGATCATACCCTAGCAGTTGTAAGCATGCAGGTATATATATAGATCACAGTACAAGCAAAGTCATGCAGTCAGCAAGTGGGGCAAAGTAGGCACAAGGCCTAAATCAGTACAGAAACGCTGATGATCACCAGACTGAAGTGCCTTGGTGAATATATCAGCAGTGTTGGCCCGAGTGGCCACGTAAGCAAGACGAAGCTGACCACGCTGCTGCAAATCTTGAGCAAGGAAGTAACGCAGAGCGATGTGCTTTGTTCTATGCTCCTGTCTATGCTCCTCACACAAGGCAATCATGGCCTTGTTGTCTACGTACATAACTGGAGAAGAACGAGGCCGCTCTCCCAAGTCGGTCAGCAGGTAGGTGAGCCAGCGTAACTCCTGTGCAGCCACGGCCCCTGTGTAGATCTCAGCCTCACAACTAGAACTGAGAACAGAAGTCGAGCGGGTAGACCACCAAGAAACAGAGCCGGAGCGAAGGCTAAAAGTGTAACCCTGTGACGACCGCTGCGTAGCCAAGTCGTCAACCCAAGAAGCGTCTGCGTGTCCAGTGAGGACAACTGGACCTCGTCCTCCAAGCACGAGCCCCATGCCCGAAGTACTGCACAAGTAGCGCAACACCCTCTTAGCGGCTTCCCAGTGCTCTGGTCGGTATCTCCCGTGCGCAACGTAGCGTGCCAGGATGCTAAGAGGGTAGGCAAGGTCAGGTCAAGTGCAGGTCATCAGGTACATGAGGCAGCCCACAAGCTCTGGATACGGGCCACTCGGCTCTACGGACTCGTCCGAAGGTGGAGCTAAGAGCGAGTGACCGCTAGGCAGAGGAGTGGACTGTGGCGAGGAGTACCGGAAGCTGAAGCGCTGAAGGACCTGGTGCACCATGTGTGACTAAGTCAGGGTGATGGTGCACCATGCTCTGTCCCGGGTGATATGCAAGCCAAGATAGCTGCGCAGCTCACCCAATTTAATATCACCTCATTAGGCCGTAGCCAATCCATTCCCAAGACAATGTCTACGCCTGCTAGGAGGGGTAAGACAAAAACGCTGATGGTCTGCTGATATCCTTGGATATCCAGGTTGACCAACGCATGTCCTCTGCATGGGATGATCCTGTCATCCCCCAGGCGGATAGAACAAGATGGTCCTTGAACAGGAACATTCAAATATCCCATCCACTTCTCATCGATTAATCACGCAGTTGCACATGTATCAACCAGGATTGAGGCCCTGCGCCCGTTTACGCGACCCGAAAACAAAAGGTTTTGCTGATGTTTGGGTCGAATAGGACATGCTGTAATATTAGTGGGAGGCAAGTAATATGCCTTAATGCCATGCTTGCTATGTCCAAAAGAACGAGCCTGTGTCCACCATACATGGTGTCCTTTATCCCACTGTTCTAACATGCTCCATCCTTGAAGTGCTCGAAACAATTTACCTAGAATTGTGCGCGTTACGATTCCAACCGTAGTTAGAGGGTGCGCTTGGGTGCAACGACCTACCACATCCATTATCCAAGGCAAATTTTGGTGATCACAAATAATGATTGAGAATTTATATCGTAATGATTCAACTGTGATATTTTCCAGTGGGTGAAATCGAGAGGCAAACAAAGAACTTTTATTAAAAGAAAATGCATACACACATGCAATTTTGCAATCAACAAGGCACTTGAGTTTCAACAACTCCTCATCCCGCAGGACCACTGCCTCATCCTCTCGATCTACTATGCCCGCCAGGTACCCACCCCCTAGTTGGGCTTTGCAAAATCCCGCTGGCTGCCCGAGGGGCCACTGCCATCATGGCGCTTGTTGTCCGACTTGCGGTGGCGGCACTCGTAGCCCTTGTGTCCAGGCTTGCCGCACTTGAAGCAGCTCTGGACATTTCTTGGTCCACCCTCGTTGACCTTCTTGGCCTTGTGGTCAGCCTGCTGTCTCTGCTGGAAAGGCCTCTTGTGGTTCCCGCCCTTCCAAGGCGTTGCCTGCTGCCTTCCGCTAGGACCCGCAGGGCTAGACGACGGCATTGAGGCCTGCTGCGGCTGGGTAGTAGTTTTCGCATAAGCACAAAAATGCTTATCAGTGGTCCCCACCACACGCTTCACATGATCGTAGGATCTCCACGACTCCCCAGCCCCATCCGTCATGTGCATGCTCTGGAGGTGCTCAGGCAGGCCCTTGAAGAAGAGGTGGATCCTCTCGCCTTCGCTCATACGTTCCGCCGGTTTCTGCAGCACCCAGATCTCCTCGAACTCCACAGCGTACTGCTGAACCGTGCGGTTCCCGCACTGCAGCTTCTCAAGGCGATTGCGCACCTCCAGCTGGGTCGGCTGGACCTGGAAAGCTTGCTTGATTGCAGAGGCGAATTCCTCCCACCCAAACGGCTTCCTATCCGCCTCAGCCTGGATCTTGCTTCCATACACCACTCGCTATGCATTCTGGTCCAGCATGGTGGTGGCAGCGACAACGCGAGCGTCGTCATGGACCTTGTGAGCCTTGATCAGGTCGGTCATCATCGACAACCATGCTGCCACATCCGTATTGCCATGGATGAATGGCGGGAGGGTAATTGGCAGAGAGCGAAAAACATGCGTGTTCGGCTCAGCAGCGCGCTGCGTAGAAGGTCCGGGGTCACCCGCCACACCACCAGAGCGAGAGGGGTGGGTGCGCCCGCTAGTAGAGTTGGCAGGCGGGTCCGCTTGTGGTGTAGGGCGAAACATGGTCTCCCTTTGTAGGGCCCTGAAAGCCTCATGCAACTCGTTGATCTTTGAAGTCTGTCTCGCCAGCTGATGAACGTGCTCCCGTGCGTCGTGTTTAATGTTCTTAAGCTCAACTTCCAGGTACTTGATTTTGTTGTCCTGGTCAGAGAGCTCCCTCTTGAGGTTGGTAATGAGTGACTGTTGCTGCTGGATGCGCGTATCCTGCTCAGCAGCATGATCCTGCAGCTTAGCAATTTCAGCATGCAGAATGTCCTCTTCCCCTTCCAACTGAATGTCATCCTCCTGAGACTCCTCTTCCTGCTTCTTGGAATTTTCAGCAGCTGGAGGGTTTTTAGCAGGGGAGTTTTCAGCAGGTTCCTTTTCAGCCATTTCCTCATCCATGTTGTTCAGGTCAATCTTCTGCACACAAGCTTCCAGTTCAGAATGGGAGTTGGTGCCTTCAACACCACCAGCATTGGAGTTGGTAGAAGCCATTAAGAACAGAATCACTGTATTATAAAAGTAAGTTACAGATCTACTGCAAATTGTTATCACCGCAGTGAATAACCAAGATTTTCTCCAAAGGAGAAATTTCTTCAATAGATCTTACAACCACAGCAGTGTGAAAACCCACTATGTTGCAAAATATCCTTACCACCGCAGTGGATAAGGCAAGAACAATCACAAAGTGATTGTCTTCAACAGAAAGGGTTAATCCACACAGGTTGCCAATAACCAAGTTCTTCACAGTGGCTCCAGAAGTTCCACCAACAGGGAGGGAGGGAGGGAGCAGAAGACTTGGAGAAGCTTGCAAATTTGGAGACTTGAGCTGGAGTAGCTTGTAGTCTTCACAGGTTTATAAAAAGAAGATTACAATGAAAAGCACAATCTCTCCAAGAAAAACAAAATCCAGAAATTTTCTTGGATGCCCACAAGGAGAGGATCTCCCTAAAGCTCTGAATACCAATGTAACAGATCTACTAGCAAAAGGGGCATTTACCCATTTATCAATAGGTTGTAATACAAACAGAGAGTAGCAGCTCATGGAAATTACTAAGTCTGAAGAGTGCTAGGAGATTCAGTAACAAACTCTGGAAGGTGAGTTGATGAGAGAAGAATCTTATTTCCCAATTGATTAGTTGGGGATAGGAAGTGGAGAATGAGCTTGCTTGGCTCAGACCCCTCCCTAGACCCCCTTGGGTTGCAGAAACCTCCCCCATGGCAAGGAAGGGTGCACCACCATGGGCCTTGCCCATGTGGCAAAGGTTGATCGTTTTACTCAATGACATGGCACACAATGGAATAAAATGCTGTGTATGCAATATGTTTTCCATACCTGTCATGTTTTAACTGGTTGCAATTTCAAAGGAGAGTTGCATTGGAATTAGGTTGGGAGTTGATGATTGGCTACAATTCCAACCAGCGGCGGAAGTTCCGTCGACTCACTTTGGGTGAGTATGTTCTGATTGGCTAGACAAGGGTGACATTTGAACTTACGTGGGTTTTGTTCAAACCTATCGCGTAGGTTCAGTCACTGTTATGTAGCAACTTTCTGATTGGTTGCATTTCCAATCAACTCCAAAGTCCTCGCTTCCAATCAATTTCAAACCAACCATGTTTCTCCCCTTGTTTCCCTCTCACAGCTGGTTCAATGTATCGAGACCAGGTGGGGGTAGGTCCAGATGTTACAGGTACCTCAAGCTCCAGCAGTAACTCCAGCACCTCCAGGACTAGAAGCTCCAGCACATCCAGCTCAAGTGCCTCCAGCTCCAATGCCTCCAGCGCCAGGGTCTCCAGCTCCAGCGCCTCCAACACCGCCAGCTCCGACAGCTCCAGTGCCACCAGTACGAGCACCTCCAGGACCAGCAGCTCCAGCACCTCCGGTACCTCCAGCTCCAGCAGTAACTCCAGCACCTCCAGGACTAGTAGCTCCAGCACCTCCAGCTCCAGTGCCTCCAGCGGCAGAGTCTCCAGCTCCTGCAGTGCCACTCCTAACACGTGTGCGCTGAGTAAACCACTTGCGCAGCTGCTGCGGTGAGAGAGGCTCCCGCCGGTGAGACAGTCGTGGCGAGGCACCCGCAGGACCTCCGCCAAACGCAGTACCCCTAGGCTCAGCACCCCCGGACTCCGCACCCTCACGCTCAGCACCCCCAGGCTCCGCACCCTTAGGCTCAGTACCCCCAGGCTCCGCACCCTCAGGCTCCGCACTCGTAGGCTCAGCACCCCCAGACGCAGCACCCCCAGACGCAGCACCTCTAGCAGCACCTGAGTCTACAGCGACCTTGACAGGCACAGCCAGGGGGAGTGGGTCTACCTGAGACACACCTGAGGGAGCACGACCCTGGGGGGGGAGGGGGTCTACCGGAGGGGGGCCTGGAGCAAGGAAGAGCGGCGGGAGGTGGGGGAGAGGGGCAGTGCGGTAGGGGAAGAGACGGTAAAAGAGAAACGACTCGCCAAACGTGACGTCCTGAGAAGGGAGGACATGGCGCGAGGTGGGGTGGTAAAACTGCCAGCCAGGTGTGTCAAGGGGAAAGCCAAGGAAGATGCACGGAATAGCGCGGGAGGAGAGCTTGTCTGTGGAAGTATCGCGGACAAAGGCACGAGAGCCCCAGACCCGGAACACCAACACATCACCAACCTTCCCCGTCCAACTTAATATAGGCAAGGTCTCCGGCAAGGAGACACGGGGCCAGAGGTTGAGCTGATGCGCAGCGTACCGGACCGCAAACGGCCACAGAAAATGGGGAGCAGCAGCATGGATCATGGAGGTACGAGCCACCTCCATGACTAAGCCTATGCGGCACTCAGCAACCCCATTTTTCTGCGGGGAGGCCGGAAGCGTGAACGACTGGAGGATGCCCTCCCCACGACAAAAGTCCCGCAAGAGGTCGGAGGAGAACTCACCACCTCTGTCAGAGTGCAGACGAAGGACAGGAAGGTCCTCGCGGAACCGCTCGCGGAGCAGGAGACAGACTGCGCGGATCCAAGAGATCAAGACATCAGGGACCTCACCCTTGCTGCGCAAGGGGAAGACCGTGGTGTAACGCGTGTAGTCGTCAACAACCAGCAGGAAGTAGCGCTCGCGGTCCTGTCCACTGACGCGGGCTGGGCCCCACACGTCCATGTGGAGAGTCTGCAGGGGAGCAGTCGTCGAGGGAAACGAGGAAGAGTGAGGAGCGGCACGGTGCCGCCCCTCGACGCAAGGAAGGCAGGGCGGGGCAGGCGAGGGCGGGAGGGGGGGCAGAGACCTGGGAAGACCAGAAACAAGGAGGCGGGAGTGCATGCCACGAAGTCGTGGCAGGGAGGGGTGACCAAGGCGGTGGTGCCAAAGAAGAGTCAGGTGCGACAGGAGGCGACACGAGCAGGGGGCTGCTACCGGACCTGATGCAGACACCTGAGCAGACGCAACAACCTGAGGAGGCTCAGTTGTCAGTGGGTACAGACTCGACCCAGGCCGACGCGTGAACGTGGCTGTCCAAAAGAACGAACGAGAATGAATGAACTATGAAACATTTGGGTACAAGTACTAACCCTAATTGGGTTGTACCCCTTATGGGCTACCCCACTATAGCCTACACAATATAAGCTATATATAAGTTTGACACACCCCCATAGGCAAAGTAGGGGAGAACAAGTGGTCATAAGACCAGTCAAGAAAAGCAAAGCAAGCTCAGGGTGGATCACAACGTCACCACACAGTCCAAGCACAAGCAAAGGGCCACAAGGCCAGTTCACATGCAGAGTTCTATAAAAGAGAACAAACAATACAGTGATCATACGCTAACAAATGCAAGCATGCAGGTATATATAGAGATCACAGTACAAGCAAAGTCACGCAGTAAGCAAGTGAGGCAAAGTAGCCACAAGGCCTAACACAGTAGAGAAGCGCTGATGATCACCGGGCGGAAGTGCCTTGGTGAATATACCAGCAGTGTTGGCCCTAGTGGCCACGTACACAAGACGAAGCTGGCCACGCTGCTGCAACTCTCGAGCAAGGAAGTACTGCAGAGCGATGTGCTTCGTTCTGTGCTCCAGTCTGTGCTCCTGACACAAGGCAATCATGGCCTTGTTGTCTACGTACAGAACTGGAGGCGAACGAGGCTGCTCTCCCAAGTCAGTCAGCAGGTAGGTGAGCCAGCGTAGCTCCTGTGCAGCCATGGCCCCGGCGTAGATCTCAGCCTCACAACTGGAGTTGAGAACCGAAGACGAGCAGGTAGACCGCCAGGAAACCGAGCCGGAACCAAGGCTGAAGGTGTAACCCTGTGATGACCGCTGCGTAGCTGAGTCGTCAACCCAAGAAGCGTCTGCGTGACCAGTGAGGACAACTCGACCCCGTCCTCCAAGCACGAGCCCCATGCCCGACGTACTGCATAAGTAACGCAGTACCCTCTTCGCAGCATCCCAGTGCACCTTTCGGTGCCTACCGGGAGCCACGTAGCGAGCCAGGAGGCTAAGAGGGTACGCGAGGTCAGGTCGTGTGCAAGTCATCAGGTACATGAAGCAGCCCACAAGCTCTATGTATGGACCATTCAACTCTATGGACTCGTCCGAAGGTGGAGTTGAGAGCGAGTGGCTGGTAGACAGAGGAGTGGGCTGTGGCGAGGAGAACTGGAAGCCGAAGCGCTGAAGGACCTGCTGCACCATGTGTGACTGAGTCAGGGTGATGGTGCGCCGTGCTCTGTCCCGGGTGATCTGCAAGCCAAGATAGCTGCGCGGTTCACCCAGGTCAGTGCAAGTGTGTCTCTTCTGCAGCTCCGACTTCACAAGGGTCAGTGCCTCAGTGTCAGCAGTGGCAAAGACGAGGTCGTCGACGTACACGAGGACGTAGAACGGCGGCAGCAAGGTGCCGGTGCGTAGAAACAGCGACGGGTCAGTAGTAGAAGGAGCAAACCCAAGAGCTGCAAGTGTAGTTCTCAGTGTGTCGTGCCACTTGCGAGGCGCCTGGCGGAGACCGTAGACTGGCCGCCGGAGGCTCCACTAGGTACCAGCAGGAAACGACCCAGTGAAGCCAGGTGGGCGGCGCAGCCAGATCTCCTCGTGCAGGCTGCCCTGTAGGAAAGTTGTGCTGAAGTCCAGAGAGTGCAGCTCGTAGTCCCGCTGAGCAGCGACGTGCAGCAACACCCGAAGAGTAGTCATCTTCGGGGTGGGGCAGAAGGTCCGGAAGTAGTGAACCCCCTGTCGTTGACTGAAGCCTCGAGCAACGTAACGCGCCTTGAAGGCAGGCGGAGAACCCGGCGGCCGCTTCACCCTGAAAATCCACATGCCCTCGACAACGTAGGTGCCTGTGGACTTCCAGGATGCCATCTCGGCATCTATGGCTGCCTGCCAATGAGAGGAGTAAGGACCTGTAATCGCCTCAGCTTAAGAGCGCGGGGTCGTGATATCTGGTGCATCCGGGTCTCCCTCAGGGGCAAGCAGCATGGAAGCGAAACGAGGTACAGCAGCTGCAAGACACTCAAAGTCCTCCTGCCTGTCCTCAAGGACGTCCGTGCCAAGAGCACACTCACCCCCGATAGACGGAGGACTGGGAGACGCAGACTCAACAACATGAGCAGTGGCGTAGTCTAGACGACAGGCAGCAGCAAAGTCAAGCAGCTCAGCAACGAGGGCAGTCGCAGTAGCAGACTCAAAGGAAGGGTCAGTGACAGCAGTGGCAAGGAGACAAGAGACAGTGGGACTGGCAGCACGAGCGCGGTCAGACTCAGGGTCAGGGACCTCAGGAAGAGAGGACTCAGGAGGAGCAGGCAGACGAACACGAAGTGGAACAGAGGAAGGACGAAGTGCCATAGCGTGCGTGCAGGGGACAGGAGAAGGACGCGAACGAGGAACGCGACGAGCAGTGCGAACAGGCGAGACCGGATGAGACGCAGGCTCACGACACTCTGTAAGACCCCCGGACTGCTCAGTTTAAGGAGAAGGAACGGGCAGTGCAGAGGCCGGCCGTAACGGCAGCTGCGACTGGTCAGGCGGTGGACACAGGAGGGGAGAAGTAAGGCCAGTAGAAGACGGGACACCAAGAACCTGTTGAAGCAGGGGAACGAAGTACGGTCGTGGCCGCAGAGTGTCTCCAGCACCTCCAGCTCCAGGGTCAACAGCTCCAGCTCCTGCAGCTCCAGCGCCACCAGCGCCAGCGCCTCCAGCTCCAGTAGCTCCAAGCTCCGTAGGGTCTCCAGCTCCAGCGCCCTCAACACCACCAGTCCCGGCAGCTCCAGTACCCCTGGTACGAGCACCTCCAGGACAAGCAGTATCTCCAACACCTCCAGCTCCAGCGTCTCCAGCGCCTCCAGCTCCGGTAGCTCCACTCCAACGACGCGTGCGCTGAACAAATAACTCATGCAGCTGCTGCAAAGACAGTCGCGACGAAGCACCAGCAGGACCTCCACACGAAGCAGCACCCCGAGGCTCTTCACCCCCAGACTCCGCACCCTCAGACTCAGCACCCCCAGGCTCAACACCCTCAGGCTCCACACCCGCAGGCTCAGCACCCTCAGGCTCCTCACCCCCAGGCTCAGCACCCCCAGACCCAGCACCCTCAGACTCCGCACCCCCCGGCTCCGCACCCCCAGACGCAGCACCTCGAGCAGCACCTGAGCCGACAGCTACATCAACAGGCGCAGGACGAGGTAGAGGGTCTACTTGAGACACACCTGAGGGAGCAGGACCCTGGGGCGGGAGGGGGTCTACTGCAGGGGGACTGGGAGCAAGGAAGAGCGGCGGGGACGGGGGAGGGGCAGAGCGGTAGGGGAAGAGACGGTAAAAGGGTACCGACTCGTCAAACTTGACATCCTGAGAAGGGAAGACACGGCGCGAGGTGGGGTGGTAAAACTGCCTGCCAGGCGCGTCAGGGACAAAGCCAAGGAAGACGCAGGGTATAGCACGGGCGGAGAGCTTGTCTGCGGACGTATCGTGAACAAAGGCACGAGAACCCTAGACCCGGAACACTGACGCATCGCCAACCACCCCCATCCAACGCAGTGTGGGCGAGGTCTCCGGCAAGGAGACACGGGGCCCGAGGTTGAGCTGATGCGCAGCGTACCGGACCGCAAACGGCCACAAAAAATGGGGAGCAGCCGCATGGATCATGGAGGTGCGAGCGACCTCCATGACTAAGCCAATGCGGCACTCAGCAATCCCATTTTGCTGAGGGGAGTCCGGAAGCGTGAACGACTGGAGAATGCCCTCCCCACGACAAAAGTCCCGCAAGAGGCTGGAGGAGAACTCACCACCTCTGTCAGAGTGCAGACGCAGGACACGAAGGTCCTGGCCGAACCGCTCGCGCAGCTGGAGACGGACCGTGCGGATCCAAGGGATCAAGACATCAACGACCTGACCCTTGCTGCGCAAGGGGAAGACCATGGTGTACCGCGTGTAGTCGTCAACTACCAGCAGAAAGTAGCGCTCGCGGCTCTGTCCACTGACGTGGGCTGGGCCCCACACGTCCATGTGGAGAGTCTGCAGGGGAGCAGTCGTCGGGGGAAACGAGGAGGAGTGAGGAGCGGCGCGCTGCCGCCCCTCGACACATGGAGGGCAGGGGGAGGCAGGCAAGGGCGGGAGGGGAGGCAGAGACCTGGGTAGACCAGAGACTAGAAGACGGGAGTGCATGCCACGAAGGCGTGGCAGGGAGGGGTGACCCAGGTGGTGGTGCCATAGAAGAGTCTGGTGCGCCAAGAGGCGACACGAGCAAGAGGCGGCTACCTGACCTGACGCGGACACCTGAGCAGATGCAGCTACCTGAGGAGGCTCGGTAGCCAGTGTGTACAGACTCGACCCTGGCCGACGAGTGAACGTGGCCAGGTGACGCCCCGTCTGTGTGCACGTGCAGATCGACACACACTGACCCCCAGGAGTGGTGGTAGTGACCATCGCATCCTGGAGGGCAGCGGTACTCACCAAGTTCGTAGAGAATGAGGGGAGGTGAAGACCTGACAGTGAGCCGGACAGAACCACCGGACACGGGAGGACAGTGGAGGAACGGGCAACGACCAAGCCCCCAGAGGGGTCAGCCAGTCTGACCGGGACAAGTGAGGGGAGAGGAGTGAGAGTGGTGCTGTCACGAAAGAAACAGTGCGAGGCGCCTGAGTCCAACGTGAAGGTGTGCAAGGCCTGAGAAGGCGCAGTACTAGGGAGAGTACCAGACTCACTAGCACCTAGAGCAGCAGCAGCTATACCTGGGTCAGGTGGCACACACCGGTAACAGTCACCCTCAGCACTAACAGACAAAGCATACATAGCAGAAAGGATAGCATCAAAGTCTAGGTCAAAGATTGCAATCCTAGACCTAAGTAGATCTGCTCAGCGAGGGAGCTCGACATCGTCACCAAACTCAGCACGCCAAGCGTCGTCGAGGCGGGAGAAGCAGCGGTGCTGAGTGTGAAGCTTCCCGCATGTCTGACCAGCACGAACACCCGTGCGAATGACATACGGGCAGCTATCACTACCGCCAGACGTCCCACGCTGAAACAACCACTCACGGAGCTGCTGGGGCGACTGGGTCTCGCTCCGACGCTGCTACTGCTGCCGCTGGCCACCACCAGGGCCTCCATGCCGAGGTCCAGTCCTACTGCCTCCAGACCCACCGCCTCCACTGCCGCCACTCCCACCGCTGCCTCCACCGTCACCTCCAGAGCCCCCACTCCCGCCACCAGTCCCACCGCCGCCACCACCCCCACTGCCTCCACTACCTCCACTGCTGCCCCCACCACCACTCCCGCTGCCACCTCCACCACCACCGCTGCCACCTTCACCACCCCTGCCACCCTTGCCCTTGCTGCTGCGGTGCTTCGCACTAGTAGAAGCAGCCCCGACGTCCTCAGCAACAGAGACGTCTGCAGCAGCAGCAGAGGCGTAAGAGGGGCAAGGGGGGAGGGGGAGCACCCCTCAAGGAAGGGTGGGCGCGGAGTGCCACGAGCAGCACCTACAGCAACTGAACTAGTCTCAGCTGCGAGGAGATGCTGCTCGAGGAGGTCAACAGTGAGGGAGGTGGGGTCAAGGGAGAGAAAGTGGTCCCTGACAGAGCGAAGAGAGTCAGGGAGGCGGGTGACTATGAAGTACAGGGTGATGAACATCGGGGGCTGGTTCCTCTCAAGGAACTCAGCAGGGACGGTAGCTTGGTAACGAGCGTCGCTAGTGCGCAGGTGGGAAACCAGGTCCTCTACTGTGGCAAAAGTTGACAGCTCGGGGAACAGGTAGGGCAGTAGCAGACGGCCTAGCGCAGCAGTGGCAGGCGAGGAGTAGCGAGTGACTACAGCGTCGTACAGGGCCTGTGCTGTCCTGTGCTGTCCAAAGTGAGTACATTTGCCTAGTGGCAGGTGGTTGCGAATGGCTAAGCGTGCAGCAGCGTCGCGCGTAAGCCACTCGGAGCGAGTCGCACTGTCAGCTGTGGCGGGAGGGGCAGTAGCGGCACCTGACGCGAGGTCAAACAGCGACACACTGTCCTTAGAATCGCTGAGTAGGTACAGCTGCAGGTCGTCGAGCCACGTGTCAAACTGAACCGGTCTACCCTCATGATCAAACGCGAGAACTCGAAGTGAAGCCATAGTGGCGCAGCACGCAGTAGCAGCAGCAGTAGTAGGGGCAGAGAGGCCAAGGGGCCGAGGGGCCTAGGGGCTGAGGGGCCGAGGGGCCGAGGTCGAAGGGGCCGAGGGGCCTGGAGTCTAGGGGCCGAGGGGCCAAACACGAAGGGGGGGGGGGGGGGGGCGAGGGGCCGAGGGGCCGAGGGGCCAAGGGGCCAAGGGGCCAAGGGGCCTGGGGGTCGAGGGGCCAAACACGAAGGGGCCTAAGGGCCGAGGGGCCAAGGGGCCGAGGGGGCCTGGGGCCTAGGGGCCGAGGGGCCGAGGTTGAAGGGGCCGAGGGGCCTGGGGTCTAGGGGCCGAGGGGCCAAACACGAAAGGGGGGGGGGGGGGGGGGGGGCGAGGGGCCGAGGGGCCAAGGGGCCGAGGGGCCTTGGGCCTAGGGGCCAAGGGGCCGAGGTGCCGAGGTCGAAGGGGCTGAGGGGCCGAGTAGCCTAGGGGCCAAGGGGGCGAGGGGCAGAGGGGCCGAGGGGCCTAGGGGCCGAGGGGCCTAGGGGCCGAGGGGCCAAACACGAAGGGGGGGGGCCGAGGGGCCTAGGGGCCGAGGGGCCAAACACGAAGGGGGGCCGAGGGGCCTAGGGGCTGAGGGGCCAATCACGAAGGGGGGGGGGCGAGGGGCCACGGTTAGGGGCGACAGCTCGTGAGGGGCCGAGGTGTGACGGGGCCGAGGGGCCGAGGCTAGGGGCGGCGGGGCGACGTGTCGCGAGGGGGGGCCGCGGGGCCGAGGCTAGGTGCGACGGGGTCGCAATTAGGGGCGACGGGGCGACGGGTCGCGAGGGGCCGCGGCTAGGGGTGACGGGGCCGAGGGGCCATAGCTAGGGGCGACGGGGCGACGGGTCGCGAGGGGCCGCGGCTAGGGGCGACGGGGCCGAGGGGCCACAGCTAGGGGACGACGGGGCGACTGGGCGACGGGTCGCAAGGGGCCGCGGCTAGGGGCAACGAGGCGACGGGGCGATGGGTCGCGAGGGGCCGCGGCTAGGGGCGACGGGGCCACGACTAGGGGCGACGGGGCAAGGGGTCGCGGCTAGGGGCGACAGGGCGACAGGGGCTGAGGGGCCGCGGTTAAGGGCGACGGGGCCGAGGGGCCGCGGCTAGGGGCGACGGGGCCGAGGGGCCGCGGCTAGGGGCGCTGGTCGCGAGGGGCCACGGGGCCGAGGCTAGGGGCGACGGGGCCGCGACTAGGGGCGACGGGTCGCGGCTAGGGGCGACGGGTCGCGGCTAGGGGCGACGGGGCGACGGGGGCCGAGGGGTCGCGGCTAGGGGCGACCGGGCCGAGGGGCTGCGGCTAGGGGCGACGGGGCCAAGGGGCCGAGTCTAGGGGCGACGGGACCAAGGGGCCAAGTCTAGGGGCGACGAGCGACGAGGGGCCGGGCTAGGGGCGACGGGCCGGGCTAGGAGCGGCGACGGGTCGGGGCCTAGGGGGGGCCTACGGGTCGCGAGGGTGGCTAGCAGGGCAGCAGGTGGTGGGCCCAAAAAACGGTCCTAGAAGGGACCTGCTCTGAAACCATGTCAGAAAGAACGAACGAGAATGAATGAACTATGAAACAGTTGGGTACAAGTACTAACCCTAATTGGGTTGTACCCCTTATGGGCTACCCCACTATAGCGTACACAATATAAGCTATATATAAGTTTGACAGTGGCCAAGTGACGGCCCGTCCGTGTACACGTGCAGATCGACACATGCTAACCCCCAGGAGTGGTGGTAGTAACCATCGCATCCTGGAGGGCAGCGGTACTCACCAAGTTCTGAGGTGAAGACCTGAGAGTGAGCCGGACGGAACTGCCAGACACGGGAGAATAGTGGAGGAACGGGCAAGAACTAGGCCCCCTGAGGGGTCAGCCAGTCTGAATGGAACAGGTGCAGGGAGTGGAGTGAGGGTGGTACTGACGCGAACGAAACAGCAGGAAGCACCTGAGTCAAGTGTGAAGGTGTGCAAGGCCTCAGAAGGCGCATTAACAGGGAGAGCAAACTCACTAGCACCTAGAGCAGCAGCCTCTATACCTGGGTCGGGCGGCCCACACAGGTAACAGTAACCCTCAGCACTAACAGACAAGGCATACATGGCAGCAAGGATAGCATCATAGTCAAGAGCAAAGATATCAACTCCAGACCTAAGCAGCTCTAGCCAGCGGAGGCGCTCAGCCTCGTCGCCAAACTCTGCGCACCAAGCGTTGTCAAGGCGGGAGAAGCAGCGGTGCTGCGTGTGAAACTTCCCGCATGTCTGACCAGCGCAGTCACCTGTGCGAATGACATACGGGCAGCGAACACTACCCCCAAACGCCCCACGCTGAGCAAACCACTCACGAAGCTGCTGGGGCGTAGGGGTCTCGCTCCGACGCTGGTGCTGCTGCCTCTGGCCACCGCCAGAACCTCCCCTCTGAGCAGCTCCACCCCGACCGCCACCACTGCCGCCTCCACCACTCCCACTGCCGCCACCACCGCCACCCCCACCCCCACCGCCGCTACCACCGCCACCACCGAAGCCCCCACTCCCGCCACCACTCCCACCGCTGCCACCACCTCCGCCACCTACACCGCCTTCACTGCCTCCACCACCACCACCCCCGCTGCCACTGCCACCACTCTTGCCACCCTTGCCCTTGCTGCTGCGGCGCTTTCCATTTAAGAGCAGAAGCAGTCCCGACATCCTTAAAAGTAAGGATGTGAACAGCAGCAGCAGAAGCATAGGAGGGGGCAAGGGGGGAGGGGGAACACCCCTCAAAGAAGGGTGTGCGAGGAGTGCCACGAGCAGCACCTACAGCGACTAGGCTAGTCTCAGCTGCAAGGAGGTGCTTCTCGAGCAGGTCGACAGTGAGGTCTGTGGGGTCAAGTGCGAGAAAGTGGTCCCTGACTGTGCGAAGAGTCAAGGAGGCGGGTGACTATGAAGTGGAGAGTGATCTACATCAAGGGGGGGGGGGGGGGGGGGGGGGGTTCCTTTCTAGGAACTCGGCTGGGAGGGCAGCGCGGTAGCGAGTGTTGCTAGTGCGAAGGTGGGTAACGAGGTCCTCGAATGGGGCAAAGGCTGACAACTCGGGAAACAGGTAGGGCAGTATAAGGCGGCCAAGAGCAGCAGTGGCAGGGGAAGAGTAACGAGCGACTACAGCGTCATACAGGGCCTTAGCAGTCTTGTGCTGGCCAAAGTGAGCGTGTTCGGCTAACGGCAGGTGGTTGCGAATGGCTAAGCGAGCAGCAGCGTCACGGGTAAGCAACAGTGAGTGAGTCGCACTGTCAGGTGTGGCAGGAGGGGCGAGAGAGGCTCCAGACGTGTGGTCAAACAACGGAACGTTGTCTCTAGAATCGCTCAGCCATGTATCGAACTGGATCGGACGGCCCTCATGATCGAAGGTGAGAACACTGAGAGAAGCCATAGCGGGCAGAGCAGGGTGGCGTGCGGCCAAGCAGGGCAGCACGCAGGCAGTGCGGCATGCGAGCACTAGGGAAACGCGCAGGGCAGGGAGAGGCGGCGCACAGCTAGGGAAGAGTGGCGCGCGGCCAAAGCAGGGCAGGGTGGCGGCCAACAGGGCGGCGCGTGGGCAGGGCAAGGCGGTGCGGCTGCCAAGAGGGCGGCGGGCGGGCAGCAGGGCGTCGGCCAGCAGGGCAACGCGTGGGGAGGGCGGGCAGTAGCAGGGCGGCGCAGGCAGGGCGGTGCGGGCAGCGGTGCGGCTGCCAGCAGGGCGGCGCGCAGACAGCAGGGCGCCGGCCAACAGGGCTGCACGCTACAGGGCGGGCAGCAGCAGGGCGGCGCGAGCAGCAGAGCGGCGCGCAGCAGGGCGGTGCGGGCAGCAGGGCGGCTCAGCGCGGGCAGGGCAGGGCGACGCGCAGGCAGGGCAGGGTGGCGTGGCTGCCAGCAATGTGGCGCGCGGGCAGCAGGACGACATGACGGCCAGCAGGGCGACGCGACAGGCAGGGCAGGGCGACGCGCCAGCCTGTAGGGCGACGCGACAGGCAGGGCAGGGCGACGCGACTAGTGGGGCAGCGTTATGTGGTGGGCCCTTAAAAAAACGGTCCTGGAATAGGACCTGCTCTGAAACCATGTCAGAATCCCAACCACTAGACCATTGGGATAAACGGCTTGTTTGTGTAGTGGGTTTGTGCGCCTATAACCCCCCAGGCGAACGTGCCTGTAACCCCCTAGTGTCAGTGCTATCAGCAGCAGCAGCGCAAGTGCTAGCACAATCTAAAGCAGTGGTACTTAGCTCTTGCACAAGAGGCTGCAGCAGTAGCAGCACAAGCAGCGACGGCCGCCGCAACATTCTCAACACAAGCATAAGCCAAGACTGCCAACCAAGACTTTCAAGCTCAGTAGCGCCCCTGTTTCTTGTCAACCGCATCATCTGTTTCCGTGTCTTCCATTCTGTCGATTAAATCTGAATCCCAAGGTCCATCCTTACTGCTGTCTCATCTGCACCATCAAATCTGACATCTCGTCTGCACCATCCGATCTGCTGCTTTTATGAGTGTCTTATCTGCACCATCCAGTCTACCATCGCATTAACACTATCCAATCTACCACATCATCTGCACCTTCCTGCTGGTATTTTTGTGATGCTCCTTCTCTGACACCATGCAGCCCCCCAAACGCTTCTCTTTGATGTGGACAGTACGAAAACCCACAGTTTTTCCATTAGATGTACCGTATGAGTATAACATTCCATAGCTTTCAATTTCCCCACCTCACATTGTCCCCCATTTGGCTTTTTTTCACCCTCTTTTTTACCTTGGAGGTTTCCAGCATTTATTTTTCTGCACTTATGGTAAAGGTGTTCTTTTTGTGATTCATGAACCACCCATAAATATCTTTTTAAGAAAAACGCAATTCGACCTTAGGATTGACATTATGCGCTGGTGCTTTCTCTGAATACAGAACAACTTTGAAAAAATATGTTATCTTACCACATCTTTACCGTCACCTTAGCTTATGCCTGTGGGGTAGCGATTTTGTAGCCTGTCCTTTAATAAAGGGTACCGACCTTCCTGAGCAGCCTCGGGCCACCTCAAGCCTCCTCCTGTCCCTGCTGACACATTGATGGGGAAGGGGACTGTTACGCTGCAACCCGTTCTTGGTGACTGCGTCGGGCTGTGTCGCACGTCTGATATCCTGGTGCATATGTTCTTGCTTTTAGTCCTGCTGAAAATCACACGCGGCGCAAAACTATGTAGGAAACGCTCGAAACCCCCGGCAAAGGGGAATTGGTCGTCCAACTGGGCGGGTATTCTCGTCCTCAATCGTGATATTTGGTACGGAGTCATGCAATTTTTTCGTGCGACGGCAAGTTACTACCACATCGCATGGAATGAAACGCCCACCTCGTGCGACAACCAGTACTTTTTATCAACAAATTCCTCATTTCGTAACAGAAAGTGGGCATTCGCATAAACATTCATTAAAGCGTACTTATACAAACACACATGCAAGCAACCATGATATCAGATCGTACCGAAGCCAGAGTTGCAAATCGTACCACAGAAAGGCACAGCACAGCCAGAGCATACACATTCGCGCATTCGAAGCAATCTGTCAGGAAATTTCCTTTTCCTTACTTTGCGCCCCTGCTTACCGCGTACAAGACCATTCCCGCCATCAGCACCCAAACAGTGAAACGTTACCCGCTCGCGATACTCGCCTCGACTACGACTCCCGCCACTGTTCACGATGCGACCCAACCTCACGGTTCAGTTGGTAACCCACGCTCCAGACCTCCACCTTGACACATCCCAACCTCGGCGCTAGGCCCGTAGTGTGAAGAAACAGAGGAATGAATGATTGAACTAGAAATGAGGTGGGTACAAATAGAGAACACAAAAGTGTTGTACCCTCTAGGAACTACCCCACTACAGCCTAAACAGATTATAGCATATATAAGTTTGACACACCCCCATAGTCAAAGTGGGGGAGAACAAGGGGTCACAAGACCAGTCAAGAAAAGCAAAGCAAGCTCAGGGTGGATCACAAAGTCACCACGCAATCTGAGCACAAGCAAAGGGCCACAAGGCCAGTTCACATGCAGAGTTATATAAAGGAAAGCAAACAATACAGTGAACACAACCTAGCAAGTGTAAGCATGCAGGTATAAGTATATAGAGTACAGTACAAGCAGAGTCAAGAAGTCAACAAGTGAGGCACAGTAGGTACAAGGCCTAACACAGTACAGAAACGCTGATGATCACAAGGCTGAAGTGCCTTGGTGAAGACATCAGCAGTGTTGGCCTGAGAGGCCACGTAAGCAAGACGAAGCTGGCCACGCTGCTGCAACTCTCGAGAAAGGAAATAGCGCAGAGCAATGTGCTTCGTTCTGTGCTCCAGTCTGTGCTCCTGACAGAAGGCCAGCATGGCCTTGTTGTCGACGTACAGAACTGGAGGAGAACGAGGCGCCTCTCCCAAGTCGGTCAGCAGGTAGGTGAGCCAGCGAAGCTCCTGTGCAGCCATGGCCCCAGCGTAGATCTCAGCCTCACAACTGGAGCTGAGAACAGAAGAAGAGCGGGTAGACCGCCAGGAGACAGAACCGGAGCCAAGGCTGAAGGTGTAACCCTGTGACGACCGCTGCGTAGCCAAGTCGTCAACCCAGGAGGCGTCAGCGTGACCAGTGAGGACAACTCGAGCCCGTCCTCCAAGCACGAGCCCCATGCCCGATGTACTGCACAAGTATCGCAACACCCTCTTCGCAGCATCCCAGTGCACCTTTCGGTGCCTGCCGGGAGCCACGTAGCGAGCCAGAAGGCTGAGAGGGTATGCGAGGTCAGGTCGTGTGCAAGTCATCAGGTACATGAGGCAGCCCACAAGCTCTGGATACGGGCCACTCGGCTCTACGGACTCGTCCGAAGGTGGAGCTGAGAGCGAGTGACCGGTAGGCAGAGGAGTGGACTGTGGCGAGGAGTACGTGAAGTCGAAGCGCTGAAGGACCTGCTGCACCATGTGTGACTGAGTCAGGGTAATGGTGCGCCGTGCTCTGTCCCGGGTGATCTGCAAGCCAAGATAGCTGCGCAGTTCACCCAGGTCTGTGCACGTGTGTCTCTTCTGTAGCTCGGACTTCACGTGGGCTAGTCCAGCAGTGTCAGCAGTAGCAAAGACCAAGTCGTATACGTACACGAGAATGTCGAATGGCGGCAGAGTAGTGTCAGTGCGTAAGAACAGAGAAGGGTCAGAAGTGGAAGGAACAAAACCAAGAGCAGCAAGAGTCGTCCTGAGTGTGTCGTGCCACTCACGGGGTGCCTGGCGGAGACCGTAGACTGGCCGCCGGAGGCTCCACTGGGTACCAGGAGGAAACGACCCAGTGAAGCCAGGTGGGCGGCGCAGCCAGATCTCCTCGTGCAGGCTGCCCTGTAGGAAGGCTGTGCTGAAGTCAAGCGAGTGGAGCTCGTAGTCACGCTGAGCAACAACGTGCAGCAGTACCCGAAGAGTGGTCATCTTCGGGGTAGGGGAGAAGGTCTGAAAGAAGTCAACTCCCTGTCGCTGACTGAAGCCACGTGCAACGTAACGCGCCTTGAAGGCAGGCGGAGAACTCGGTGGCCGCTTCACCCTGAAGATCCACATGCCACTGACGATGTTCGCCCCAGGTGGGGGAACCTCGTCTACGTAGGTGCCTGTGGACTTCCAGGAAGCCATCTCTGCGTCCATGGCTGCCTGCCACTGGGAGGAGTAGGGACCCTCTATCGCCTCTGCGTAAGAGCGCGGGGTCGGGATGTCTAGTGCATCCGGGTCTCCCTCAGGGGCAAGCAGCATGGACACGAGATGAGGTGAAGCAGCAGCAAAGCACTCAAGGTCCTCCTGCCTGTCCTCAAGGACGTCCGTGCCAAGAGCACACTCACCCCCGACGGACGGAGGACAGACAGACACAGACGCAGACTCAGCAACAAGACTAGCGGCGTAGTCTAGGCGACAGGCTGCAGCAAAGTCAACAAGCTCAGCAACAAGAGCAGATGCAGCAGAGAACTCAAACAGGGGGTCAGTGACAGCAGTGGCCAGAAAGCGCGTGACAGTAGGACTAGCAGCACGAAGGGAGTCAGACTCCGGGTCCGGACCGTCAGGAAGAGAGGACGCAAGAGGAGAGGGCAGAGGGACACGCTGTGGAGCAGTGGAAGGACGCAGAATCATAGAGTGAGTGCCAGAGACAGGAGGAAGACGCGGACGCGAAACACGACCAGCGCGAAAAGAACGGACAGGCGACGTAGAACGAGACGCAGGCGACACAGGACGCGACTCAGGCTCACGACGCTCCGTAAGACCTCTAGTCGGACCAGAGTAAGGAGAAGGACCAGGCAGCGGAGAGGCCGGCTGTAACTGCGACTGAGACGGGATAGGCGGTGGACTCAGGGAAGGAGGAGGAGGACCAGGAGAAGGTGGGGAGCCAAGAACCTGCTGAAGAAGCGGAACGTAGTACGGCCGCGGCCGCGCAGCGCCTCGAGAAACAGCAGAGACAGAACCGGTACCCTCAGCCTCAGGGTCTCCAGTCCTAGCAGCACCTCCAGCAGCTCCAGCACCAGCAGCACCTCCTGTAGCTCCAGCACCAGCACCACCTCCAGCAGCACCAGCACCTCCAGCAGCTCCAGCAGCTCCAGCACCAGCACCACCTCCAGCAGTGCCAGCACCTCCAGTAGCTCCAGGAGCACCTCCAGCACCAGCAGCACCTCCAGCAGCTCCAGCACTAGCAGCACCTCCAGCAGCTCCAGCACCAGCACCACCTCCAGCAGCGCCAGCACCTCCAGCAGCACCTCCAGCAGCAACCCGACAGCGCCGAGAGTACCACTCACGAAGCCGCTGTGGAGAGAGGGGCTCCCGCCGCGACGGGACACCCAGAGCACCTCCAGACTCAACACGCGCAGGCTCAGCACCTCCAGACACAGCACCCTCAGGCGCCACACCCCGAGGCTCAGCACGCCTAGTCTCAGAACCCTTGGACTCAGCACCCCCAGACGCAGCACCCCCAGTCCCCGCACCCGCAGGGTCAGCACCACTAGCAGCACCTGAGTCGACAGCTACCTCGACCGGCTCGGCAGGGTCTACCTGGGACACACCTGAGGGGGCAGGACCCTGGGGAGGGAGGGGGTATACCGGAGGAGTACTTGGGGCAAGGAAGAGCGGCGGGGGAGGGGGAGAGGCAGTGCGGTAGGGAAAGAGACGGTAGTACGACACCGACTCGTCAAACGTGACGTCCTGAGAGGACAGAACACGACGTGAGCTGGGGTGGTAGAACTGCCACCCGGGTGCGTCAGGAGGGAAGCCAAGGAAGACACAGGGAACGGCACGGGAGGACAGCTTGTCCGCTGTAGTATCGCGGACAAAAGCTCGAGATCCCCAGACACGGAACGCGGACGCATCGCCAACCTTCCCTGTCCACCGCAGAGTAGGTGTGGTCTCCGGCAAGGAGACACGAGGCTGAAGGTTGATCTGATGCGCAGCGTACTGAACCGCGAACGGCCACAGAAAGTGGGGAGCAGCCGCATGGATCATGGACGTACGAGCGACATCCATGACCATGCCAATGCGGCGATCAGCAATCCCATTTTGCTGCGGGGAGGCCGGAAGCGTGAACGTCTGGCGGATGCCCTCCAAACGACAGAAGGCTCTCAGAAGGTCGGAGGAAAACTCCCCGCCTCTGTCTGAGTGCAGACGCAAAACAGGAAGGTCGGAGCCGAAACTCTCACTAAGCTGGCGACGAGCACCGCGGATCCAATCGATCAACACCTCAGTGACCTCACCCTTGCTGCGCAAGGGGAAGACTGTGGTGTAACGCGAGTAGTCGTCAACGACCAGCAGGAAGTAACGCTCGTGACCCTGTCCACGAACGCGGGCTGGGCCCCACACGTCCATGTGAAGAGTCTGCAGAGTGGCCTCGGTCGGAGGAAACGAGGAGGAGTGAGGAGCGGCGCGCTGCCGGCCCTCGACACAAGGAACACAGGTGGGGGCAGGCCCCGGAGGAAGGGGAGGGAGGGACCTGGGGAGTCCAGAGACAAGAGCACGGGAGGCCATACCTCGAAGACGAGGCAGGGAGGGGTGACCAAGGCGGTGGTGCCAGAGGAGAGTCTCGTGCGCCAGAGGACGACACGAGCAGGGGGCAGACGCAGGACTAGACCTGGACGCAGCAGCAAACACCTGACTGGACGCAGCTACCTGACCAGACGCAGGGACCGGAGGAGGCGCAGTAGTCAGTGTGTACAGACTCGACCCTGGCCGACGGGTGAACGTGGCCAGGTGGCGGCCCGTCCGAGAGCAAGTGCAGTGGGTCACACGCTGACCTCCAGGGGTGAACTGGTCAACCCACGCGTCCTGGAGGTCAGCTCCACTCACCAAGTTCGTAGAGAACGAGGGGAGGTGGAGTCCCGACAGCAAGCCCGACGGGGCCGCAGGACACGGTAGAACCGTGGAGGAGTGTGCAAGGACTGGTCCCCCGGAGGGGTCAGCAAGGGAGACCGCAACAGGCCGACGGAGCGGCGTGAGCGTGGTGCTGTCTCTAAAGAAAGAGCGCGAAGCACCAGAGTCAAGTGTGAAGGTGTGAAAGGACTCAGTAGGTGTAGTACCAAAGGGAGGAGACGTACCAGCACCTGGAGCAGCAGACGCACTAGGACCTAGAGCAGCAGCCGCACTAGCACCTAGAGCAGCAGCCACAGTGCCCGGGTCGGGCGGAACACGCAGGTAACAGTCACCCTCAGTAATATCAGCAAGAGCATACATGGCAGCAAGGATAGCATCAAAATCTAGATCAAAGATAGGCACATTCTGCAGAAGCAGATCATGCCAACGAGGAAGATCAACAGCGTCAGGAAACTGGGTACGCCAAGTGTCAGTCAAGCGGCCAAAGCAGCGCTGCGTGGTGTGTGGGAGACCACACACCTCCCCACTACGAGTGCCGGTGCGAAGAACGTACGCGCAGGGACCTGCACCCCCAGACCTCCCACGTCCAGCGTACCACTCACGAAGCTGCTGAACAGACGGGGTCTCACGGGTGCGCAGCTGCTGCGGACGCTGGCTGCCACCAAGGCCTCCACGCTGCATGGCCGCACCGCGACCAGCACCACCTCCTCCGCGACCTCCACCACCGCCGCCGCCGCCGCCACCTCCTCCACCACCGCCGCCACGGCCGCCACTGCCGCCACCTACGCCCCCACTCCCGGAACCACCCCCACCACCACCTCCACCTCCTCCACCTCCTCCACCGCTGCCTCCACCGCCCCCACCACCACCCCTGCTTCCCTTGCCCTTGCCAGTGCGGCGTCGCCCACTAGGGGCAGACGCAGCGCCGACCTCCTCAGTGCCAACGAGGTCGACAGCAGCAGTGGCAACAGAGGGGAGAAGGGGGACAGGGGAACACCCCTCAAAGAAGGGGGTGCGACGGTCACCGCGAGAAGCACCAACAGCTAAGATACTCTTCTCAGCTGCAGCAAGGCGCTCCTCTAGCAAGTCGACAGTCAGCTCGGTGGGGCAAAGGGAGAGAAAGTGGTCCCTGACTGAAGAAAGAGAGTCAGGGAGGCGGGTGACTAGGTAGTAAAGGGTGATGTACATGGGGGGGGGGTTCTTGGCACAGAACTCAGTGGGAAGGGCAGCGCGGTAGCGGGCGTCACTAGTGCGAAGGTGAGCAACTAGGTCAGCGACAGTGGCAAAGGCAGCAAGGTCAGGGAAAAGGTACGGTAGCATGAGGCGGCTGAGGGCAGCAGTGGCAGGGGAGGAGTAGCGTGCAACTACAGCGTCGTACAGAGCCCTAGCACTCTTGTACTGACTAAAGTGCGTGCGCTCAGTAGACGGCAGGTGGTTGCGCACAGCAAGACGAGCAGCAGCATCGCGCGTGAGCCACTGCGAGCGAACAGTACTGTCAGCATCAGCAGTAGGGGCAGTAGAGGCGCCAGAAGTGAGATCGAACAGTGAGAGACCATCCTTGCTATCGCACTGTAGGAAAAGCTGCAGATCATCTAGCCAGACCTCAAAGTCAACAGCCCGACCCTAAGCATCAAAGGTAAGAACATTGAGACTAGCCATGACAGGAGAAGCAGCAGGCTAGATAGGGCGGCGCAGCTCGGCAGGGCGGTGTGGCTCGGCAGCGCGGCGCTCTTACCAGGGGAGAGGCTGGGGCAGGGCCGGGGTAGGGCCGGGGCAGTCCAGGAGCAGGGCCGGGGCAGGGCCGGGGCAGTTCAGGAGCAGGGCCGGGGCAGGACCGGGGCAGTTCAGGAGCAGGGCCGGGGCAGGGCCAGGGCAGAGCCGGGCCAGGGCCGGGGCAGTTCAGGGGCAGGGCCGGGGCAGGGCCGGGGCAGGGCCAGGGCAGAGCCGGGGCAGTTCAGGAGCAGGGCCGGGGCAGTGCAGAAGCAGGGCTGGGGCAGGGCCGGGGCAGTTCAGGAGCAGGGCCGGGGCAGGGCCGGGGCAGTTCAGGAGCAGGGCCGGGGCAGGGCCGGGGCAGAGCCGGGCCAGGGCCGGGGCAGTTCAGGGGCAGGGCCGGGGCAGGGCCGCGGCAGGGCCGGGGCAGGGCCGGGGCAGAGCCGGGGCAGTTCAGAAGCAGGGCCGGGACAGGGCCAGGGCAGTTCAGGAGCAGGGTCGGGGCAGGGCCAGGGCAGAGCCGGGCCAGGGCCGGGGCAGTTCAGGGGCAGGGCCGGGGCAGGGCCGGGGCAGGGCCGGGGCAGGGCCGGGGCAGAGCCGGGGCAGTTCAGGAGCAGGGCCGAGGCAGTGCAGAAGCAGGGCCGGGGCAGGGCCGGGGCAGTTCAGGAGCAGGGCCGGGGCAGTTCAGGAGCAGGGCCGGGGCAGGGCCGGGGCAGTTCAGGAGCAGGGCCGGGGCAGGGCCGGGGCAGTTCAGGAGCAGGGCCGGGGCAGGGCCGGGGCAGTTCAGGAGCAGGGCCGGGGCAGGGCCAGGGCAGTTCAGGAGCAGGGCCGGGGCAGGGCCAGGGCAGAGCCGGGCCAGGGCCGGGGCAGTTCAGGGGCAGGGCCGGGGCAGGGCCGGGGCAGGGCCGGGGCAGAGCCGGGGCAGTTCAGGAGCAGGGCCGGGGCAGTGCAGAAGCAGGGCCGGGGTAGTTCAGGGGCAGGGCCGGGGCAGAGCCGGGGCAGGGCCTGGGCAGAGCCGGGCCAGGGCCGGGGCAGTTCAGGGGCAGGTCAGGAGCAGGGCCGGGGCAGTGCAGGAGCAGGGCCGGGGCAGCGTCGGGGAAGAGCTGCGACAGGGCCGCAGCAGGGCTGGCCGGGCCTGAAGGGGCCTCTAACTGGGCATGACTTGGCCGAACGGGGCCTATAACGGGGCCTGACGAGGCCTATAACGGGGCCGAACGGGGCCTATAATGGGGCCTGACGGGGCCTAGAACGGGGCCGTACGGGGCCTATAACGGGGCCGTGCGGGGCCTATAACGGGGCCTGACGGGGCCTATAACGGGGCCGTACGGGGCCGTACGGGGCCGATAACGGGGCCTTGCGGGGCCTATAACGGGGCCTGACGGGCCTTACGGGGCCTTAAACGGGGCCAAATGGGGCCTGACGGGGCCGTACTGGGCCTCTAACGGGGCCTGACGGGGCCGTACGGGGCCTCTAACGGGGCCTGTCGGGGCCTAACGGGGCCTTAAACGGGGCCGAACGGGGCCTGACGGGGCCTTACGGGGCCTTACGGGGCTAACGGGGCCTTACGGGGCCTTAATCCGCGCCCTAAACGGGGCCAAATGGGGCCTGACGGGGCCGTACGGGGCCTCTAACGGGGCCTGTCGGGGCCTAACGGGGCCTTAAACGGGGCCGAACGGGGCCTGACGGGGCCTGACGGGGCCTTACGGGGCCTTAATCCGCGCCCTAAACGGGGCCTAAAGGGGCCTTAACGAGGCCTTAAGGGGCCTTACGGGGCGGGCGCAAGCTCTAAGGGCGGGCGTAGGGGCCGTGACGGGCCTCGAAGGGAAGGTGCGAAGCGCGCGGCAAGTAGGCAGGGGAGAAATTTCAGTGGTGGGCCCTTAAAAAAAATCTCGAAACTAGCTCTATACCATGTGAGAATGATAGACGAAAGTATGATTGAATTAGGAAATGAGAAGGGTACAAGTAGGAAACACATAAGTGTTGTACCCTCTAAGGACTACCCCACTACAGCCTAGACCGACTATAGTATATATATGTTTGACACAGTGAACACAACCTAGCAAGTATAAGCATGCAGGTATATGTATAAAGAGTACAGTACAGGCAGAGTCAAGAAGAAAGCAAGTGAGGCACAGTAGGTACAAGGCCTAACACAGTACAGAAGCGCTGATGATCACAAGGCTGAAGTGCCTTGGTGAAGACATCAGTAGTGTTGGCCTGAGAGGCCACGTAAGCTAGACGAAGCTGGCCACGCTGCTGCAACTCTCGAGCAAGGAAGTAGCGCAGAGTAATGTGCTTCGTTCTGTGCTCCAGTCTGTGCTCCTGACACAAGGCCAACATGGCCTTGTTGTCGACGTACAGAACTGGAGGAGAACGAGGCGCCTCTCCCAAGTCGGTCAGCAGGTAGGTGAGCCAGCGTAGCTCCTGTGCAGCCATGGCCCCAGCGTAGATCTCAGCCTCACAACTGGAGCTGAGAACGGAAGAAGAGCGGGTAGACCGCCAAGAGACAGAACCGGAGCCAAGGCTGAAGGTGTAACCCTGTGACGACCGCTGCGTAGCCAAGTCGTCAACCCAGGAGGCGTCAGCGTGACCAGTGAGGACAACTCGAGCCCGTCCTCCAAGCACGAGCCCCATGCCCGATGTACTGCACAAGTATCGCAACACCCTCTTCGCAGCATCCCAGTGCACCTTTCGGTGCCTGCCGGGAGCCACGTAGCGAGCCAGAAGGCTGAGAGGGTATGCGAGGTCAGGTCGTGTGCAAGTCATCAGGTACATGAGGCAGCCCACAAGCTCTGGATACGGGCCACTCGGCTCTACGGACTCGTCCGAAGGTGGAGCTGAGAGCGAGTGACCGGTAGGCAGAGGAGTGGACTGTGGCGAGGAGTAGGTGAAGCCGAAGCGCTGAAGGACCTGCTGCACCATGTGTGACTGAGTCAAGGTAATGGTGCGCTGTGCTCTGTCCCGGGTGATCCGCAAGCCAAGATAGCTTGTCAGCTCACCCAGGTCTGTGCACGTGCGTCTCTTTTGCAGCTCCGACTTCACGTGGGTGAGTGCCTCAGTGTCTGCAGTAGCAAAGACCAAGTCGTATACGTACACGAGAATGTCGAATGGCGGCAGAGTAGTGTCAGTGCGTAAGAACAGAGAAGGGTCAGAAGTGGAAGGAACAAAACCAAGAGCAGCAAGAGTCGTCCTGAGTGTGTCGTGCCACTGACGGGGTGCCTGGCGGAGACCGTAGACTGGCCGCCGGAGGCTCCACTGGGTACCAGGAGGAAACGACCCAGTGAAGCCAGGTGGGCGGCGCAGCCAGATCTCCTCGTGCAGGCTGCCCTGTAGGAAGGCTGTGCTGAAGTCAAGCGAGTGGAGCTCGTAGTCACGCTGAGCAACAACGTGCAGCAGTACCCGAAGAGTGGTCATCTTCGGGGTAGGGGAGAAGGTCTGAAAGAAGTCAACTCCCTGTCGCTGACTGAAGCCACGTGCAACGTAACGCGCCTTGAAGGCAGGCGGAGAACTCGGTGGCCGCTTCACCCTGAAGATCCACATGCCACTGACGATGTTCGCCCCAGGTGGGGGAACCTCGTCTACGTAGGTGCCTGTGGACTTCCAGGAAGCCATCTCTGCGTCCATGGCTGCCTGCCACTGGGAGGAGTAGGGACCCTCTATCGCCTCTGCGTAAGAGCGCGGGGTCGGGATGTCTAGTGCATCCGGGTCTCCCTCAGGGGCAAGCAGCATGGACACGAGATGAGGTGAAGCAGCAGCAAAGCACTCAAGGTCCTCCTGCCTGTCCTCAAGGACGTCCGTGCCAAGAGCACACTCACCCCCGACGGACGGAGGACAGACAGACACAGACGCAGACTCAGCAACAAGACTAGCGGCGTAGTCTAGGCGACAGGCTGCAGCAAAGTCAACAAGCTCAGCAACAAGAGCAGACGCAGCAGAGAACTCAAACAGGGGGTCAGTGACAGCAGTGGCCAGAAAGCGCGTGACAGTAGGACTAGCAGCACGAAGGGAGTCAGACTCCGGGTCCGGACCGTCAGGAAGAGAGGACGCAGGAGGAGAGGGCAGAGGGACACGCTGTGGAGCAGTGGAAGGACGCAGAGTCATAGAGTGAGTGCCAGGGACAGGAGGAAGACGCGGACGCGAAACACGACCAGCGCGAACAGAACGGACAGGCGACGTAGAACGAGACGCAGGCGACACAGGACGCGACTCAGGCTCACGACGCTCCGTAAGACCTCTAGTCGGACCAGAGTAAGGAGAAGGACCAGGCAGCGGAGAGGCCGGCTGTAACTGCGACTGAGACGGGATAGGCGGTGGACTCAGGGAAGGAGGAGGAGGACCAGGAGAAGGTGGGGAGCCAAGAACCTGCTGAAGAAGCGGAACGTAGTACGGCCGCGGCCGCGCAGCGCCTCGAGAAACAGCAGAGACAGAACCGGTACCCTCAGCCTCAGGGTCTCCAGTCATAGCAGCACCTCCAGCAGCTCCAGCACCAGCAGCACCTCCTGTAGCTCCAGCACCAGCACCACCTCCAGCAGCACCAGCACCTCCAGCAGCTCCAGCAGCTCCAGCACCAGCACCACCTCCAGCAGTGCCAGCACCTCCAGTAGCTCCAGGAGCACCTCCAGCACCAGCAGCACCTCCAGCAGCTCCAGCACCAGCAGCACCTCCAGCAGCTCCAGCACCAGCACCACCTCCAGCAGCGCCAGCACCTCCAGCAGCACCTCCAGCAGCAACCCGACAGCGCCGAGAGTACCACTCACGAAGCCGCTGTGGAGAGAGGGGCTCCCGCCGCGACGGGACACCCAGGGCACCTCCAGACTCAACACACGCAGGCTCAGCACCTCCAGACACAACACCCTCAGGCGCCACACCCCCAGGCTCAGCACGCCCTGTCTCAGCACCCCCAGACTCAGCACCCCCAGACTCAGCACCCCCAGTCCCCGCACCCGCAGGGTCAGCACCCCTAGCAGCACCTGAGTCGACAGCTACCTCGACCGGCTTGGCAGGGTCTACCTGGGACACACCTGAGGGGGCAGGACCCTGGGGGGGGAGGGGGTATACCGGAGGAGTACCTGGGGCAAGGAAGAGCAGCGGGGGAGGGGGAGAGGCAGTGCGGTAGGGAAAGAGACGGTAGTACGACACCGACTCGTCAAACGTGACGTCCTGAGAGGACAGAACACGACGCGAGCTGGGGTGGTAGAACTGCCACCCGGGTGCGTCAGGAGGGAAGCCAAGGAAGACACAGGGAACGGCACGGGAGGACAGCTTGTCCGCTGTAGTATCGCGGACAAAAGCTCGAGATCCCCAGACACGGAACGCGGACGCATCGCCAACCTTCCCTGTCCACCGCAGAGTAGGTGTGGTCTCCGGCAAGGAGACACGAGGCTGAAGGTTGATCTGATGCGCAGCGTACTGAACCGCGAACGGCCATTGAAAGTGGGGAGCAGCCGCATGGATCATGGACGTACGAGCGACATCCATGACCATGCCAATGCGGCGCTCAGCAATCCCATTTTGCTGCGGGGAGGCTGGAAGCGTGAACGTCTGGCGGATGCCCTCCAAACGACTGAAGGCTCTCAGAAGGTCGGAGGAAAACTCCCCGCCTCTGTCTGAGTGCAGACGCAAAACAGGAAGGTCGGAGCCGAAACTCTCACTAAGCTGGCGACGAGCACCGCGGATCCAATCGATCAACACCTCAGTGACCTCACCCTTGTTGCGCAAGGGGAAGACTGTGGTGTAACGCGAGTAGTCGTCAACGACCAGCAGGAAGTAACACTCGTGACCCTGTCCACGAACGCGGGCTGGGCCCCACACGTCCATGTGAAGAGTCTGCAGAGGGGCCTCGGTCGGAGGAAACGAGGAGGAGTGAGGAGCGGCGCGCTGCCGGCCCTCGACACAACGAACACAGGTGGGGGCAGGCCCCGGAGGAAGGGGAGGGAGGGACCTGGGGAGTCCAGAGACAAGAGCACGGGAGGCCATACCTCGAAGACGAGGCAGGGAGGGGTGACCAAGGCGGTGGTGCCAGAGGAGAGTCTCGTGCGCCAGAGGACGACACGAGCAGGGGGCAGACGCAGGACTAGACCTGGACGCAGCAGCAAACACCTGACTGGACGCAGCTACCTGACTAGACGCAGGGACCGGAGGAGGCGCAGTAGTCAGTGTGTACAGACTCGACCCAGGCCGACGGGTGAACGTGGCCAGGTGGCGGCCCGTCCGAGAGCAAGTGCAGTGGGTCACACGCTGACCTCCAGGGGTGAACTGGTCAGCCCACGCGTCCTGGAGGTCAGCTCCACTCACCAAGTTCGTAGAGAACGAGGGGAGGTGGAGTCCCGACAGCAAGCCCGACGGGGCCGCAGGACATGGTAGAACCGTGGAGGAGTGTGCAAGGACTGGTCCCCCGGAGGGGTCAGCAAGGGAGACCGCAACAGGCCGACGGAGCGGCGTGAGCGTGGTGCTGTCTCTAAAGAAAGAGCGCGAAGCACCAGAGTCAAGTGTGAAGGTGTGAAAGGACTCAGTAGGTGCAGTACCAAAGGGAGGAGACGTACCAGCACCTGGAGCAGCAGACGCACTAGGACCTAGAGCAGCAGCCGCACTAGCACCTAGAGCAGCAGCCACAGTGCCCGGGTCGGGCGGGACACGCAGGTAACAGTCACCCTCAGTAATATCAGCAAGAGCATACATGGCAGCAAGGATAGCATCAAAATCTAGATCAAAGATAGGCACATTCTGCAGAAGCAGATCATGCCAACGAGGAAGATCAACAGCGTCAGGAAACTGGGTACGCCAAGCGTCAGTCAAGCGGCCAAAGCAGCGCTGCGTGGTGTGTGGGAGACCACACACCTCCCCACTACGAGTGCCGGTGCGAAGAACGTACGCGCAGGGACCTGCACCCCCAGACCTCCCACGTCCAGCGTACCACTCACGAAGCTGCTGAACAGACGGGGTCTCACGGGTGCGCAGCTGCTGCGGACGCTGGCTGCCACCAAGGCCTCCACGCTGCGTGGCCGCACCGCGACCAGCACCACCTCCTCCGCGACCTCCACCACCGCCGCCGCCGCCGCCACCTCCTCCACCACCGCCGCCACGGCCGCCACTGCCGCCACCTACGCCCCCACTCCCGGAACCACCCCCACCACCACCTCCACCTCCTCCACCTCCTCCACCGCTGCCTCCACCGCCCCCACCACCACCCCTGCTTCCCTTGCCCTTGCCAGTGCGGCGTCGCCCACTAGGGGCAGACGCAGCGCCGACCTCCTCAGTGCCAACGAGGTCGACAGAAGCAGCAGAGGCAACAGAGGGGAGAAGGGGGACAGGGGAACACCCCTCAAAGAAGGGGGTGCGACGGTCACCGCGAGAAGCACCAACAGCTAAGATACTCTTCTCAGCTGCAGCAAGGCGCTCCTCTAGCAAGTCGACAGTCAGCTCGGTGGGGCAAAGGGAGAGAAAGTGGTCCCTGACTGAAGAAAGAGAGTCAGGGAGGCGGGTGACTAGGTAGTAAAGGGTGATGTATATGGGGGGGGGGGTTCTTGGCACAGAACTCAGTGGGAAGGGCAGCGCGGTAGCGGGCGTCACTAGTGCGAAGGTGAGCAACTAGGTCCGCGACAGTGGCAAAGGCAGCAAGGTCAGGGAAAAGGTACGGTAGCATGAGGCGGCTGAGGGCAGCAGTGGCAGGGGAGGAGTAGCGTGCAACTACAGCGTCGTACAGAGCCCTAGCACTCTTGTACTGACTAAAGTGCGTGCGCTCAGTAGACGGCAGGTGGTTGCGCACAGCAAGACGAGCAGCAGCATCGCGCGTGAGCCACTGCGAGCGAACAGTACTATCAGCATCAGCAGTAGGGGCAGTAGAGGCGCCAGAAGTGAGATCGAACAGTGAGAGACCATCCTTGCTATCGCACTGTAGGAAAAGCTGCAGATCATCTAGCCAGACCTCAAAGTCAACAGCCCGACCCTCAGCATCAAAGGTAAGAACATTGAGACTAGCCATGACAGGAGAAGCAGCAGGCTAGATAGGGCGGCGCAGCTCGGCAGGGCGGTGTGGCTCGGCAGCGCGGCGCTCTTACCAGGGGAGAGGCTGGGGCAGGGCCGGGGTAGGGCCGGGGCAGTCCAGGAGCAGGGCCGGGGCAGGGCCGGGGCAGTTCAAGAGCAGGGCCGGGGCAGGACCGGGGCAGTTCAGGAGCAGGGCCGGGGCAGGGCCAGGGCAGAGCCGGGCCAGGGCCGGGGCAGTTCAGGGGCAGGGCCGGGGCAGGGCCGGGGCAGGGCCGGGGCAGAGCCGGGGCAGTTCAGGAGCAGGGCCGGGGCAGTGCAGAAGCAGGGCCGGGGCAGGGCCGGGGCAGTTCAGGAGCAGGGCCGGGGCAGGGCCGGGGCAGTTCAGGAGCAGGGCCGGGGCAGGGCCGGGGCAGTTCAGGAGCAGGGCCGGGGCAGGGCCGGGGCAGTTCAGGAGCAGGGCCGGGGCAGTTCAGGAGCAGGGCCGGGGCAGGGCCAGGGCAGTTCAGGAGCAGGGCCGGGGCAGGGCCAGGGCAGAGCCGGGCCAGGGCCGGGGCAGTTCAGGGGCAGGGCCGGGGCAGGGCCGGGGCAGGGCCGGGGCAGAGCCGGGGCAGTTCAGGAGCAGGGCCGGGGCAGTGCAGAAGCAGGGCCGGGGTAGTTCAGGGGCAGGGCCGGGGCAGAGCCGGGGCAGGGCCTGGGCAGAGCCGGGCCAGGGCCGGGGCAGTTCAGGGGCAGGTCAGGAGCGGGGCCGGGGCAGTGCAGGAGCAGGGCCGGGGCAGCGTCGGGGAAGAGCTGCGACAGGGCCGCAGAAGGGCTGGCCGGGCCTGAAGGGGCCTCTAACTGGGCATGACTGGGCCGAACGGGGCCTATAACGGGGCCTGACGAGGCCTATAACGGGGCCGAACGGGGCCTATAATGGGGCCTGACGGGGCCTATAACGGGGCCGTACGGGGCCGTACGGGGCCGATAACGGGGCCTTGCGGGGCCTATAACGGGGCCTGTCGGGCCTTACGGGGCCTTAAACGGGGCCAAATGGGGCCTGACGGGGCCGTACTGGGCCTCTAACGGGGCCTGACGGGGCCGTACGGGGCCTCTAACGGGGCCTGTCGGGGCCTAACGGGGCCTTAAACGGGGCCGAACGGGGCCTGACGGGGCCTTACGGGGCCTTACGGGGCTAACGGGGCCTTACGGGGCCTTAATCCGCGCACTAAACGGGGCCAAATGGGGCCTGACGGGGCCGTACGGGGCCTCTAACGGGGCCTGTCGGGGCCTAACGGGGCCTTAATCCGCGCCCTAAACGGGGCCTAAAGGGGCCTTAACGAGGCCTTAAGGGGCCTTACGGGGCGGGCGCAAGCTTCGTTCTGTGCTCCAGTCTGTGCTCCTGACAGAAGGCCAACATGGCCTTGTTGTCGACGTACAGAACTGGAGGAGAACGAGGCGCCTCTCCCAAGTCGGTCAGCAGGTAGGTGAGCCAGCGTAGCTCCTGTGCAGCCATGGCCCCAGCGTAGATCTCAGCCTCACAACTGGTGCTGAGAACGGAAAAAGAGCGGGTAGACCGCCAAGAGACAGAACCGGAGCCAAGGCTGAAGGTGTAACCCTGTGACGACCGCTTCGTAGCCAAGTCGTCAACCCAGGAGGCGTCAGCGTGACCAGTGAGGACAACTCGAGCCCGTCCTCCAAGCACGAGCCCCATGCCCGATGTACTGCACAAGTATCGCAACACCCTCTTCCCAGCATCCTAGTGCACCTTTCGGTGCCTGCCGGGAGCCACGTAGCAAGCCAGAAGGCTGAGAGGGTATGCGAGGTCAGGTCGTGTGCAAGTCATCAGATACATGAGGCAGCCCACAAGCTCTGGATACGGGCCACTCGGCTCTACGGACTCGTCCGAAGGTGGAGCTGAGAGCGAGTGACCGGTAGGCAGAGGAGTGGACTGTGGCGAGGAGTACGTGAAGCCGAAGCGCTGAAGGACCTGCTGCACCATGTATGATTGAGTCAAGGTAATGGTGCGCTGTGCTCTGTCCCGGGTGATCCGCAAGCCAAGATAGCTTGTGAGCTCACCCAGGTCTGTGCACGTGTGTCTCTTCTGCAGCTCGGACTTCACGTGGGCGAGTGCCTCAGTGTCAGCAGTAGCAAAGACGAGGTCGTCTACGTACACGAGAACGTAGAACGGCGGCAGAGTAGTGTCAGTGCGTAAGAACAGAGAAGGGTCAGCAGTGGAAGGAGCAAAACCAAGAGCTGCAAGAGTCGTCCTGAGTGTGTCGTGCCACTCACGGGGTGCCTGGCGGAGACCGTAGACTGGCTGCCGGAGGCTCCACTGGGTACGAGGAGGAAACGACCCAGTGAAGCCAGGTGGGCAGCGCATCCTGATCTCCTCGTGGAGGCTGCCCTGTAGGAAGGCTGTGCTGAAGTCAAGCGAGTGGAGCTCGTAGTCACGCTGAGCAGCAACGTGCAGCAGTACCCGAAGAGTGGTCATCTTCGGGGTAGGGGAGAAGGTCTGAAAGAAGTCAACTCCCTGACGCTGACTGAAGCCACGTGCAACGTAACGCGCCTTGAAGGCAGGCGGAGAACCCGGCGGCCGCTTCACCCTGAAGATCCACATGCCACTGACGATGTTCGCCCCAGGTGGGGGAACCTCGTCTACGTAGGTGCCTGTGGACTTCCAGGAAGCCATCTCTGCGTCCATGGCTGCCTGCCACTGAGAGGAGTAGGGACCCTCTATCGCCTCTACGTAAGAGCGCAGGGTCGGGATGTCTAGTGCATCCGGGTCTCCCTCAGGGGCAAGCAGCATGGACACGAGATGAGGTGAAGCAGCAGCAAAGCACTCAAGGTCCTCCTGTCTGTCCTCAAGGACGTCCGTGCCAAGAGCACACTCACCCCCGACGGACGGAGGACAGACAGACGCAGACTCAGCAACAAGACTAGCGGCGTAGTCTAGGTGACAGGCTGCAGCAAAGTCAACGAGCTCAGCAACAAGAGCAGACGCAGCAGTGGACTCAAACAGAGGGTCAGTGACAGCAGTGGCCAGAAAGAGCGTGACAGTAGGACTAGCAGCACGAAGGGAGTCAGACTCCGGGTCCGGACCGTCAGGAAGAGAGGACGCAGGAGGAGACGGCAGAGGGACACGCTGTGGAGCAGTAGAAGGACGCAAAGTCATAGAGTGAGTGCCTGGGACAGGAGGAGGACGCGGACGCAAAACACGACCAGCGCGAACATTACGGACAGGCGACGCAGAGCGAGACACAGGTGACACAGGACGCGACTCAGGCTCACGACGCTCCGTAAGACCTCTAGTCGGTCCAGAGTAAGGAGAAGGACCAGGCAACGGAGAGGCCGGCTGCAACTGCGACTGGGACTGGACAGGCGGTGGACTCAGGAAAGGAGGAGGAGGAGGACCAGGAGAAGGTGAGGAGCCAAGAACCTGCTGAAGGAGCGGAACGTAGTACGGCCGCGGCCGCGCAGCGCCTCCAGAAACAGCAGAGACAGAACCGGAACCCTCTGCCCCAGGGTCTCCAGTCCCAGCAGCACCTCCAGCAGCTCCAGCACCAGCACCACCTCCAGCAGCGCCAGCACCTCCAGTAGCCCCAGTAGCACCTCCAGCACCTCCAGCAGCTCCAGCACCAGCAGCACCTCCAGCAGCTCCAGCACCAGCACCACTCCCAGCAGCGCCAGCACCCCCAGTAGCCCTAGTAGCACCTCCAGCACCTCCAGCAGCTCCAGCACCAACAGCACCTCCAGCAGCTCCAGCACCAGCACCACCTCCAGCAGCGCCAGCACCAGTAGCACCTCCAGCAGCTCCAGCAGCACCAGCAGCAACTCGACAGCGCCGAGATTACCACTCACGAAGCCGCTGTGGAGAGAGGGGCTCACGCCGCGACGGGACACCTGGAGCACCTCCAGACTCAGCACGCGCAGGCTCAGCACCTCCAGACACAGTACCCTCAGGCGCCACACCCCCAGGCTCAGCACACCCAGTCTCAGCACCCCCAGGCTCAGCAGCCCCAGTCCCCGCACCCGCAGGGTCAGCACCCCTAGCAGCACCTGAGTCGACAGCTACCTCGACCGGCTCGGCAGGGTCTACCTGGGACACACCTGAGGGGGCAGGACCCTGGGGGGGGAGGGGGTCTACCAGGGGAGTACCTGGTGCCAGGAAGAGTGGCGGGGGGGGGGGGAGAGGCAGTGCGGTAGGGAAAGAGACGGTAGTACGACACCGACTCGTCGAACGTGACGTCCTGAGAGGACAGAACACGACGCGAGGTGGGGTGGTAGAACTGCCACCCGGGTGCGTCAGGAGGGAAGCCAAGGAAGACACAGGAAACGGCACGGGAGGACAGCTTGTCCGCTGTAGTATCGCGGACAAAAGCTCAAGATCCCCAGACACGGAACGCGGACGCATCGCCAACCTTCCTCGTCCACCGCAGAGTAGGTGTGGTCTCCGGCAAGGAGACACGAGGCTGAAGGTTGATCTGATGCGCCGCGTACTGAACCGCGAACGGCCACAGAAAATGGGGAGCAGCCGCATGGATCATGGACGTACGAGCGACATCCATGACCATGCCAATGCGGCGCTCAGCAATCCCATTTTGCTGCGGGGAGGCCGGAAGCGTGAACGTCTGGCGGATGCCCTCAGAACGACAGAAGGCTCTTAGGAGGTCGGAGGAAAACTCCCCTCCTCTGTCTGAGTGCAGACGCAGAACAGGAAGGTCTGAGCCGAAACTCTCACTAAACTGGCGACGAGCACCGCGGATCCAGTCGATCAACACCTCAGGGACCTCACCCTTGCTGCGCAAGGGGAAGACTGTGGTGTAACGCGAGTAGTCGTCAATGACCAGCAGGAAGTAACGCTCGTGACCCTGTCCACGGACGCGGGCTGGGCCCCACACGTCCATGTGAAGAGTCTGCAGAGGGGCCTCAGTCGGAGGAAACGAGGAGGAGTGAGGAGCGGCGCGCTGCCGGCCCTCGACACAAGGAACACAGGTGGGGGCAGGCCCCGGAGGAAGGGGAGGGAGGGACCTGGGGAGTCCAGAGACAAGAGCACGGGAGGCCATACCTCGAAGACGAGGCAGGGAGGGGTGACCAAGGCGGTGGTGCCAGAGGAGAGTCTTGTGCGCCAGAGGACGACACGAGCAGGGGGCAGACGCAGGACTAGACCTGGACGCAGTAGCAAACACCTGACTGGACGCAGCTACCTGACCAGACGCAGGGACCGGAGGAGGCGCAGTAGTCAGTGTGTACAGACTCGACCCTGGCCGACGGGTGAACGTGGCCAGGTGGCGGCCCGTCCGAGAGCAAGTGCAGTGGGTCACACGCTGACCTCCAGGGGTGAACTGGTCAACCCACGCGTCCTGGAGGTCAGCTCCACTCACCAAGTTCGTAGAGAACGAGGGGAGGTGGAGTCCCGACAGCAAGCCCGACGGGGCCGCAGGACACGGTAGAACCGTGGAGGAGTGTGCAAGGACTGGGCCCCCAGAGGGGTCAGCAAGGGAGACCGCTACAGGCCGATTGAGCGGCGTGAGCGTGGTGCTGTCTCTAAAGAAAGAGCGCGAAGCACCAGAGTCAAGTGTGAAAGTGCGAAAGGACTCAGTAGGTGCAGTACCAGAGAGAGGAGACGTACCAGCACCTGGAGCAGCAGACGCACTAGCACCTAGAGCAGCAGCCGCACTAGCACCTAGAGCGGCAGTCACAGTGCCCGGGTCAGGCGGGACACTCAGGTAACAGTCACCCTCAGTAACATCAGCAAGAGCATACATGGCAGCAAGGATAGCATCAAAGTCTAGATCAAAGATAGGCACATTCTGCAGAAGCAGATCATGCCAACGAGGAAGCTCAACGGCGTCAGGAAACTGGGCACGCCAAGCGTCAGTCAAGCGGCCGAAGCAGCGCTGCGTGGTGTGTGGGAGACCACACACCTCCCCACTCCGAGTGCCGGTCCGAAGAACGTAAGAGCAGGGACCCGCACCCCCAGACCTCCCACGCCCAGCGTACCACTCACGAAGCTGCTGAACCGACGGGGTCTCACAGGTGCGCTGCTGCTGCTGGCGCTGGCCGCCACTAAGGCCTCCACGCTGCGTGGCTGCACCGCGACCAGCACCACCTCCTCCGCTACCTCCACCACCGCTGCCGCCGCCTCCACCCCCTCCGCCACCGCCGCCACGGCCTCCACTACCGACACTGACTCCTCCACCTCCTCCACCGCCTCCACCGCTTCCCCCACCGCCCCCTCCACCACCCCTGCTTCCCTTGCCCTTGCCGGTGCGGCATCGTCCACTAGAGGCAGACGCAGCGCCGACCTCCTCAGTGCCAACGTGGTCGACAGCAGCAGCAGAGGCAACAGAGGGGAGAAGGGGGACAGGGGAACACCCCTCAAAGAAGGGGGTGCGACGGTCGCCGCGAGAAGCACCGACAGCTAAGATACTCTTCTCAGCTGCAGCAAGGCGCTCCTCTAGCAAGTCGACAGTCAGCTCGGTGGGGTAAAGGGAGAGAAAGTGGTCCCTGACTGAAGAGAGAGAGTCAGGGAGGCGGGTGACTAGGTAGTAAAGGGTGATGTACATGGGGGGGGAGTTCGTGGGAAGAAACGCAGTGGGAAGGGCAGCGCGGTAGCGAGCGTCACTGGTGCGAAGGTGAGCAACCAGGTCAGCAACTGTGGCAAAGGCTGCAAGGTCAGGAAAAAGGTATGGCAGCATGAGGCGGCTCAGGGCAGCAGTGGCAGGGGAGGAGTAGCGTGCAACTACAGCGTCGTACAGAGTCCTAGCACTCTTGTACTGACTAAAGTGCGCGCGCTCAGTAGACGGTAGGTGACTACGCACAGCAAGGCGGGCAGCAGCATCACGCGTGAGCCACTGCGAGCGAACAGTACTGTCAGCATCAGCAGCAGGGGCAGTAGAGGCGCCAGACGTGAGATCGAACAGTGAGAGACCATCCTTGCTATCACACTGTAGGAAAAGCTGCAGATCATCTAGCCAGACCTCAAAGTCAACTGCTCGACCCTCAGCATCAAAGGTAAGAACGCTGAGACTAGCCATGACAGGAGCAGCAGCAGGCTAGCAGCAGCAGCAGTGCAACTCAGCTAAGCAGGCTAGGTAGGGCAGCTCGGCTCAGCGGCGCGGCTCGGCAGCGCGGCTCGGCAGGGCGGCTCGGCAGGGCGACGCGGCTCGGCAGCGCTCTTACCAGGGGCAAGGCCGGGGCAGGGCCGGTGGAGGGTCGGGGCAGGACTGCGACAGGTCCAGGGTAGGGCCGGGGCCGGGCCGCAAAAGGTCCGGGGCCGGGCTGGGGCAAGGCCGGGGCAGGGCCGGGGCAGGGTCGGAGCAGGGCCAGGGTCGGGGCAGGTTCGGGACGGGGCTGCGACTCGGCCGGGGAAGGGTCGGGGCCGGGCCGAGGCCGGGCCGCGACAGGTCCGGGGCAGGGCCGGGGCCGGGCCGCGGCAGTGCAGGAGTAGGGCCGGGGCAGGGCCGGGACAGGGCCGGGACAGGGCCGGGACAGGGCCGGGGCAGGGCCGCGACAGGGCCGAAGTAGGGCCAGGGCTGGGTCGTAGTAGGGCCGGGACAGGGCCAAGACAGGGCCGGGGCAGGGCCGCGACAGGGCTGGGGCAGGGCCGCGAGGCGCGCCGCAACGGGGGCCGCAAAGGGGGGCCTTACGGGGCCGAAAACGGGGCCGGACGGGGCCTCACGGGGCCTTACGGGGCCTGACGGGGTCGCAAACGGGGCCTGACGGGGCCGCTAACGGGGCCTGCCGGGGCCTTACGGGGCCTTACGGGGCCTGACGGGGCCTTACGGGGCCAGACGGGGCCGCTGACGGGGCCTTACGGGGCCGTACGGGGCCTTACGGGGTCGCAAACGGGGCCTGACGGGGCCGCTAACGGGGCCTGACGGGGCCTTACGGGGCCTGACGGGGCCTTACGGGGCCTTACGGGGCCAGACGGGGCCGCAAACGGGGCCTTACGGGGCCGCTGACGGGGCCTTACGGGGCCGTACGGGGCCTTACGGGGCCTTACGGAGCTACGCGGCGCCTGGCCAGGCCTCGACGCAGCTGCTTTGGGGGCCGGCGCTGGCTCTAAGGGCAGGCGCAGGGGCCGCTACGGGCCGCAAAGGGCAGGCGCGACGCGCGCGTCGGGCAGGTAGGAATTTTTTTTTTTTTTTTTTTTTTTTTTTTTAGTGGTGGGCCCTTAGGAGAAATTGAACTAGCTCTATACCATGTGAAGAAACAGAGAAATGAATGATTGAACTAGAAATGAGGTGGGTACAAATAGAGAACACAAAAGTGTTGTACCCTCTAGGAACTACCCCACTACAGCCTAAACATACTATAGCATATATAAGTTTGACACGTAGCGCACCCCAATTCCTCGCTAGTTCGCTCTATATTATTCGCGCATGCCTTCGCTCATTGTATTATTTTTCTTCGACAATGCAATTCTCGCCTGCTCAATTGCACTCGTAAAACTTGATATTCAGAGCCTACAATCTCCTCTCGGACCGCACCCAGACCTTTGCTTCCCAATTATATAAATTTTGGGTGAGGGGGGGGGGGGGGGGTGGTAGACGTCTCTCAGCGAACAAGCACCGCCGCTCAAAGTGCTCTCTTGTAAGCACGCACTGCCACGATAGAGGCTCTCGCTGAGCTTGCCCGACACCCCCGCCATGGCCGATATTTATCTCGCGACATTGACGTAGGAGCAGCTCAACCGTCTCATGCGCCAACTCGAAGATTCAGCACGGATCTTTTCGAAAATAGATTTACGGGGAGGTTACCACCAGATTCGGGTCGAACCATCGGACTGCGCCAAGATGGCATTTAGAACTAGGTACGGGTCATTGGAGTACACCGTGATGTCATTCGGGTTGACCAACGCACCGGCGACATTTCAGATGACCATGAACGAGGCGTTTAGGCCGCTCTTAGATACATGCATGATAATTTACCTCGACGACATCCTAGTCTACAGTCGTGATAAACAGCAGCACTTAGTAGATCTGGAAGCAGTGTTTAAAATTTTAGACGAGCACAGACTACTGACCAAGGGCTCCAAGTGTGAGTTCTTCCATAATAGGTTAGAATTTTTGGGGCACATTATTTTGGAGGCTGGAATTGAGATCGACACAAAGAAGTTGGACACGGTGAAAGCGTGGCAACCCCCGACGAATATCATGGACCTACAGAGTTTTTTAGGGTTTTCGTTAATTATGTGCGTCGGTTTGTCCCCGACATGGCACGCTTAACTGCCTCGCTGACGGATTTACTGCGGAAGGGGGTCGCTTTTACGTGGGGGGGAGAAAGAGCATGCTGCCTTCTCTGCCCTGAAAAATACTCTGTTCACCGCCTGTACTGCGCATCGCCGACCCACACCGCCCATTTGAAGTGGTTACAGACGCAAGCGACATCGCCATTGGAGGCGTACTGCTACAGGATTTCGGCAACGGTTTACAGCCTATCGCATACGAGTCACGAAAACTGCATCCGCCCGAGAAGAATTACCCAGTACACGATCGCTAAATGCTCGCGATCATGCATGCGTTCAAAGTGTGGCGCTGTTACTTGACCGGCGCAGACATGAGAGTACGGACAGACCACAAATCACTACAGTACCTACACGCACAGCCCCACCTCAACCCACGACAGATCCGCTGGCTCGATTTCCTCGAGTCGAATTTCCACTACATCGTCACCTACAAAAAAGGAGCATCGAACATTGCCGACGCACTGACCCGCCCCACTGCCCAAATCCACGCCATAATACTCGCCCAGACCAGCCCGCTACTAACAGGACTATTTATCCACGGCTATCGAACCGACCCGTTCTTCACCGGTGGAAATTTGCAGCAGTTCGCAGCAGCAAAGGGGGTTTATTACGTAAAAGCTGGCACCGACCGCATCTGGGTACCAGGCTACACTTTACTAAGGGAGCTATTACTACAGGAGGCACACGACGGGATTACAGCAGCAGCTGCAACGGTATTATTACTGGCCCGAAATGCTGACCGACGTGCAACGACACGTGGCATCGTATCCCACCTGCCAACTCATGAAGTCATCACGGAAGCGACCGGCAGGGCAGTTGCAGCCGATACCACCCCTAGAGCGTGCTTGGCAGCAGGTGATGATGGACTTCGTCATGGGGTTACCACCAGGAGCAAGTAGGAACGACGCGATCCTAGTCGTCGTCAATCGGCTGATAAAAATGGCACATTTCGCAGCCTGCAAAAAAACAATCACAGCCGAAGAAATAGCCCGCCTCTTCATCTATACTGTCGTTTGTCTACACGGGATATCAGCATCGATCATCAGCGACCGTGATACGAAGTTCACCAGCAACTTCTGGCGGAACCTGTGGCAGCAGTTCGGCACGCAACTACAGTTCAGTTCTTCATACCACCCTGAGACCAACAGACAGACAGAACGGACAAACCAGACCATGGAGCAACTCATCCGAGTCACATGCGACGACCCGACCACCTGGGAACAGCAACTGCCACTCATCGAGTTCGCGTACAACAACTCGCCATCCGCCACGACCCAACAGTCACCGTTTTACCTGAACTACGGACAAGACCCCACAGTACCCATGACTCCAAATCCCGACAACCCGGTGCCACGCACGCAACAGATCGCGGAAATTTTACAAGCAGCACGGACCCGAGCAGCAGACGCAAAAAAAAAAAAAAAAAATCGAACATCATCGCTAAGCGTAACGCCGACCGCCACCGCCGACCCGTCATTTACCTGTCCTACTCGATACTCAAAACCTCCGCCTGCCCATCACCTTAAAACTCCGCCCCCGATATTGCAGGCCATTCCGCATCAGCCATATGATCACACCCGTCACCGCCCACCTCCTCCTCCCTGCTGACTGGTACATCAGCCCGTCATTCCACGTCAGCTTGCTTCGCCCATACGTGCCATCCACCAGCCAACTGCCTCGCAACCGCCCCGCCAGCATGATACGACCGCCGACAGAACCAATCATCACGCCCGAAAAAATACTGAGCCACCGAGTACGTGACCCACGGGGAGCCCGCAGGTACAAATTCCTGATCCGCTGGAAAGACCGCACGCCCACCGAAGACAACTGGGTTCCCCTGGATATAATTGAGAATCACCCTGTCCTCACTGAGTATCTCAGCAGTCGAAATTTTTGAGATGTACACGCACTCTCGTAAGAAGGGCCTCCTGTGAGAATACTAGCGTGACTTAGGAGCCATGGCTAGTGAGTGTCGAGAGAGTTGAGTGTCGAGAGAATTGAGTGTCGAGAGGGTTGAGTATCGAGAGAAATGGAATGAGAATGATTTCACTAGCAAGAGTTGGGATACAAATAGAAAACCCTAAATTGGGTTGTACTCACTACAGAGTACCCCACCGCAGGCTAGACAGCAAATACATTCTGACACCTCCTTGGGGAGGGGGGTAGTGTAAGGAAAAATAATTTTCCTTACTTCACGCCCTTGCTTACCGCGTACAAGACTATTCCCGCCATCGGCACCCAAACAGTGAAACGTTACCCGCTCGCGATACTCGCCTCGACTACGTTTCCCACCACTGCTCACGATGCGACCCAACCTCACGGTTCAGTTCGTAACCCGTGCTCCAGACCTCCGCCTCGACACATCCCAACATCGCCGCTAGGCCCGTAGCGCACCCCAATTCCTCGCGTTACCGTTACCACTCTAGTTCGCTATCTATTCTTCGCGCATGCCTTCGCTCATTGTATTGTTTTGCTTAGATAGTGCAATTCTCGCTCGCTCAATTGCACTCGTAACACAACCACAGCATTGACACTTCTCACGCATATAAGACACATCATAACAAATTCGCACGCATTCCAAGCAGCCATAGCATGAACACATGCTACGCACCCAGAGGCACATCCAGGGCTCTCGGTTGAAGGGTAAACGTTCTGAATGTTATGTACATTCCGTATGTTTTTTGCTGTAATTCGGAAGTGTATAGGGTCGTTTAAAGAATCAGTCGGACAGCTTCCGGATGTTTTTAAAGAGAGTGCGGAGCCATCAGTGCTGTTCCCAGAAGTTTCCGGATCTTCCGACGTGGATGGAAAAACACCCGTGCCGGAATCGCGTTTCCTCGAGTCGTTCACCAATCAGCACCGGAAAACAGATCGCATCGAATTTGTTTCCACTTTGGTGCGTAGGAAAGGAATTGCGTTTTCTTGAGTCGTTGTTGACCAATCAGCACGAAAAAAACAGATCGCGTCAAATCTGTTTCACTTTGGTGCGTAACGCGCATTCCACACACATAACAATCACAATCACTTCCTCTACTAGAGTTGTATCACAAGCATGCAATACTTCTTGCTTCGCAATACGATGCGCTGAGCGGCAGCGCAAGCACTTCTCCCTGATTTCATCCAATAGGTCAAAGCGGCTTCGCACTAAATGGCAATGCGACACGAGCAAACGTTGCCTCCTGGTCTCAAGCTAGAAGCACTTCACAAACACGTTAACTTGAACGTCCACCACTCCCTACCTGCTCGTTCACAAGGAGTCTCATACGTATATATCTGCAGTTAGTTCCCCTCGTTGTCATCCTATGTAGGCTCAGAATAGGTTGTTCTTTAACGATCATGGATGCCAATGACCCATGTCCTAACAATATGCTAGTCCCAGTCGATCTCCCTGCTGACTCTAACTTAGGGGAAAATCCTCTAGGTGAGGCAACGGTTGAGATAACGTCAGAGGATGAGGCCACTGAAAAGGTGAACGTTTCAGAGGGTGCCCCGGGCGAAGGCTCTGAAAAAACAGCCAGCAATGACGAGGGTTCGCATACCCATGCCAACTCCAGGAGAAGATGCCGCCAGTCCATTCTCCCATTTGCTCCACCACCATCTCGTCGAAGGCGTCGCACCAATGATGGCCCTCCCGATGAACCCTCCCTGGAAGCACCGGCTGAACACGAAGGAGAGGAAATTCCTAAACCAGAACGCTTGATTGCTCGTCGTTTTCGTCGTGAATGGCGAGACGTTTTCGAGTGGCTTCGCCTTGAGTATCATAAACCGTCTAAGCAGTATGGGCTGAAGTGTGCTGTTTGTATGGCACATGGAGATGAAGGGGGCCACACACGCTATGGAGGGCCTGGTCTTGGAGCCCGCGACTTCCAGAAGACTAGCATTCGTGCCCACCAACGCTCACGTGGCCATCAACTTGCGGTTGCACGGAAGAATGTTGCAGATGGTACAGAGCGTAGACAGAGGCGCATGACACAGTATGCTGATTCAGATGCGGTGAAGCGCCACATCATCCGGTGCATTCGAGCGGCATACTTTGTGTGTCGTCAGGATGCACCGATTCTGCTGTACCCCTCGTACGTTTCCTCGTGGATGAAGGCTGGCTGGCACCGAGTCCTACGGGCGCTACTTTTCCCAGTGAGTTCTAAGTATCACCACTTGTGGCAATTATTGTTCGTGACACACATTTGCTTGAGGGTTTTCATTTTACAAGGGTTCTTAAAATCCAGTGATTCCCTTCTTTCGTGCTACTAGGTATGCCATGAACGAGTTCATTGCTGCTTTGGCACAGCATCTTCAGGATGAGCAGATGCGACACATCAGGGAAAGCCCATGGTATGGGCTTTTCCTGGATGAGTCAACGGATCGTGCCCGTGGGAAACACTTGATCATATACATTTCGTACGAGAGAAATCATGAAGTCGTCACTCAATTCCTCTCGCTACTCCCAGTGGAGAGGGCTGATGCTGCGTCACTCTTCACGTCGCTCACAACGTTCCTGGAGTCACGCTCCCTGCCGCTGGAGAAGTTGGTCGGAATCGCGACCGATGGTGCATCGGTCATGACTGGTCCACACGCAGGTTTGGTGGCACGTCTGCGTCAGCTGTGTCAATGGCTTGTTTCAACGCACTGCATCACTCACAGGTAAGTATAGAGTCGACCTTAATCTTCAATACACTCAGGAAAGAAAAAGTACTTGTGTATAAATATCTTCTCTAATTCTGTACATTGATTTCAGCCCTATCGATGCACAAGTCAGAAGCACTGCTGACATGCTTGGAAAGTCTCATGTGAAGCGACAAACCTTTCTCCGCCTGCAGCAAGAAATCATGCGAACTCAACTTGAAGTTCAAGGGATCTATAATGTGCGTTGGCTATCCAGAGGCGAAGCCATTGACAGGTTTTGTGATGTGCTGCCGGCCCTGCTCTGCCTATGGAGCGAGAAGGATCAATGTCTTCTCGAAACTGGAACCTCATTCAAGTTCCAGTTTATGCCGTTCTTCATGGCTGATGTCTTGGTCATGCTCAACACATTAAACCTTCATTTTCAGGAACGACAAGTAAGTTTCCTATTGGTTGTTTCATATGCGGGGTTTCTTGTTCAATGATAATACTCACAACAATGTTAGTAAATGGCCTAACCTTCTAATCGTGTTGCTGTGTTTCCAGGTTGACATTGCGGGTGTCAAGAGGCGGCTCGAGGATGTGTGCATCCAACTTGCACAACGCTATGTCGAGCCAAATGACAAGTTTGGGGCTGGTGTTAGCCCTCGGCTCTCACCCTTCCTTTCCAAGCACAGCAATCCGGAGAACAGAACCATGACAGTTGAAGGTCTTGCTGAAGATGGGACGGTTTCAAAGCGAGAATTCACCTTGCACGAACGTCCTTTGGGCGGCACCTATGGGACGGATGTCACAGCGTGCGAGGAGCTCTGTAGAGAGTACACCAAGCGACTCATTGCAGCATTGAATCGACGCTTGGGCGACCTTCGCAACCTTGACGAAGCACGGATTTTTCAGCCCCGTGAATACCCGAAGCGGGCCGGAGAGAGGGAGGCTCAATGCAACAGTTGGCTTCAGCAACTTGTGGACTTATTTCAAGGCGGCCTCCCAGGTGTGTAAAGCTTGATATTTCAATGAACATGTTAGTGTGCTTTTGGACTAACAAAAAACTTTGAATCATGCAGATTTTGACCTTGAAGATGCAAAGTTGGAAATACGTTCACTTGAAGTTCACAACAATTCAGCAAAGCATGGCCAATATGCTCGCAAATGAAGACTGGCGTGCATATTTTCCAAACATCATGAACTTGTGGCGTGCTGTTTCCGTGCTTCCGTTAAGCACGGTTGAATGCGAGAGAGGATTTTCGAGGCAAAACATTATCAAAAGTTGGGATCGCACTTGCCTCTCCGACATGCGCTTGGGCGAACTGATGGCGGTGAAAATGTTGGATTTTGAGCCAGATTGGGGTGAGGTACATGGTATGTTCATGTGTGTGTGTGTCTCTCTCTCTCTCTCTCACTCACTCTCTCTCTCCCCCTCACTCTCTCTCCCCCTCTCTCCCTCTCCCCCTCCTCTACCTCTTCTTCTTAGAGGCTATTCTAGTTAGATTCTTGGTTGCTTGTTTGCGTAGTAGTGGGTTTAGGTGTATTTCTTGTTGTGGCAATAACTATAACTCTGGCAGAACCATCCTGATGTCCAGAAAAGATTGGAAAATCATTCTGATTTTCAAAGTCCAACCTGCAATATATCCTGATGTAAACGGATAATTTTATCTAGGGCCCTGATTTTTCAGGATGATTTCTAGTGTGAACCCTGAGCCTACATCACAACACATCAGGATGATTTCTAGTGTGAACCCTGAGCCTACCGTGCTCCCGAAAACGAAAAAATTGCCCTGGGCACATCACAACACATTCGCACGCACAGTCAGCCACATCACAAACACTTGCGCTCGCACGCAAATACCCCACAAACACTTATGCCACACACACAACAGGGACATCGCAACACATTCGCACCCAAAGGAAAACATTCTTCCTTGCGATGATCACCTTCACCATGTAAGTATTGTACTCCGAACTGCATCCACCTGCTGCTCTTTCGTTGATCCTTTTCCACACATGACGAGCCACGTGTGGAAGGCTACAACCATGTAAGCGGGTGTCTGAAGTGAAACGATATTCAGGTGCATGCCAGGTTATTCAGGTGCATGCCAGGTTATTGGGCAGGTGCGTACACGGGAACCGTCACTCAGTGCAATCTTTGCATTTTTTCGCAATTTCTACGCAAATTTCTGAGAGAATTGCTCCAGTGCCTTGTTTGGTGATTCGCTCTTGCCCACGTGTCCCCGAATTGCTCGAGTGGCCATCCAATTCAGTGATAATTGCTCGAGTGGCCATGCCAGGGCATTTTCGAGGTGTTTTTTTTCTCCGTCACATTACCCTACCAGGATTTGTATCCCCGAAATTCCTCGTTCGCACGAGTTTCATCAAGCGGTAGTGATTCGTACTATTCCCCACCCGAAAATTTCGGGTGGTTGGCGGGCGCGAACGTGGCCCCACCAACAGTATATGCGCGGCCATTTTTGCCCCAATGCGCGACCAATGAGCGTGCGGGCAAACAAATTCGTAACCAATAAGCGCTCGAGCATATAAATTGCTCGTAACCAATGAGCGCGCGGGCAAATACATCAGCGTTCATAAATGCACGAACATATTATTGACCGCGCACGACTGGTCGATAATATGCTCCTTGCTCTTTTTGGCAATGCGCGTCCAATCATACACGATCATATAATTCACGACCATATATTTAGGCGATAAAGGGTCGCCCAAGAGCCAATATGAGCGCGCATATACAACCATTAGTTCTATCATATTTCCAGTCCATATAAACTATGTATATCAAATGTCATAAATATATTCTCTACTATTAATTTAAACCCTTCATAACCTTGGTGGCAGCATATTATGCTGGGATTAAATTAATATTATGCTGCCAAACATATTATTTCTGCAACCATATTACCGGCAATACAATATTATGGACCACGGTGTCATGGGCTTAAATTAATATTATGGTAGACCACGATACAATATTATGTCTAGTATGATGGGCTTAAATTAATAGCAGATAATATATTTATGGGCATTCCCGTGCCGTCGCCGGGGCCTTCTCATCGCGCTAAACCCGATAGAAGCAGCGTGGTACGCGTTTCTCACAGTGCTGCTACTATAACTAGTGGTGATAATATCAATTATTGTGCGTGGGACTCGTTGTGAATCTTTTGTTTCCCTCACTCCGCTGCCTTGCCCGTAGGCTGACTGACGGGTTTACATGTAGTAGCGCACTCATTGGTTCAGACAACAAGGAGAAGACATCCCCAACGAGGCCTGCTAATTATGATCAGCGCGCCATGCCCCGCGTTGGTGCCACGGCACTTTGGACGTGACATTGCACTGCACTCCTGCCCGGTTCCACTGTGTGCCGCAGGTGATATCACTGGTGGAGGGCGGGGCGCTGAAGGTGCACGTGCCGATAGATTTTCCTGATGAGGTCGAAATCTACTGTTTCGGTTGGCTTATGGTGAGAGAGTGACCCGATTTCCTCAACCCACTTCTTGAAGAAGCGCTGCTCTCCCTGTGTACTAAAATGATCTTAGTTACTCTCCTCCCGTGCAAGGCCCTCTCCTCCCCTGAAGCCCCTCTCCTCCCATTCCCTTTCACCAGAAGCTCCCCCCTTCCAAATTGCTCCTACCTGCTTGTACCTCTGCTCTCCCGCCCATTCACCCCCTACGTTCTCCTCTCTCCCGCGCATCACCCTTGTTCCCCGCCCTCCCTCTCAATTCTCCCAACCCTTCCATACAGACGGTGCTCATGTGCGTCCTGCCCTGCACGATTTGCTTGATCGAGTCGTGAGTACCTCACTCCGCTTTAAATTGCTTTTGGGAATGCGGGAGCTGTAGCATGCCACATTGCCACATGATACTGCATGGATGGTCACTTACCATGCAAGCCATTCATTTCGCTACACAATCAATCGCCAAATTGCCCAACCGTCAGCTCCCAACTTTTCACACCATACTCATTCCCCCCTCTCTCTGCCTCCCACCTTCCATACTATGCTGCTCTCGGCCCTGCCCCACCCGTCTCAGAATCATGCATGATTGGTTTGAAGCCAATACTAGCTTTGAGACCATTCTGCTGTCACATGATATTTTTTCCATCACCACCACTCGTAAGGGCAAGGCCAGGGAGCAGCGCAGTAGCACGTCCAGGTTGCAAGCCATCACGGTCCGCGATTTGAATTCGCCACAGCCACCGCCACCACTGCCACCACCGCCACCACCGCCAGTGCATGGCGTTGCTGCTCACGCTGCCACTCGAGGCCCTGCTGCTACCGCTGCAAGGGTGCCAGCAGGGTATCGGGCAGCGCATACGTCGCCAAATCTGGTGTGTGTGTTTGTAGAGGAGCAGCAGAATTACAGATTCGGTGAAACTCTGACTGACAGTGAGAAGCACTGGGTGGTGGGCGAGCTATCTCACCACCTGCACTGCATGCGCTTGTATGCGGTGCATCATGCCGTGTAGATCATAGCTAAGGAGTACCCCATACATGAGTTGGATAAAGAGGGAATTACCTTTACATTCCTGAAGGTGCTGTAACATTGCACCTGCTGCTATCGAAGCAGTGCTTGTACCACTAGCGCGTTAGCCCATGTAGAGACACGCAAGTCACCAGTCGCAAGTCAACCGTCCCGGTTACTATAGCAATGCTTGTAATACAGTTCTAATAAGGGAATGTAACCCTTCCAGTACATGGCTAGCTACATCTTTTTTTTTCTTTCTTTTAACCAATCTTGTCACTTGTCATTTACATTCATTATGCAACAAGATTCCTCCCACTAAAGACTTGTGCTACACTCTCAAAACGATCTTCACTATACATAAGCCCTACATATAAGGAAAGCATCATGCCAGGCGCTGACTGTGGTGAGAATGGAGAAAATCCAGCTCAACAGACCACCAATGTCATTTCAGGGGTGATATTTGTGGACCCAGTGCTCACCTCATTGAGCAGCTCATCACCCGCATCAACACACTCGAAAGCCATCATCAGCCCATGAGCGTTGACGGCTCCAGCTATGCCAGAAGACCTCCCGATCCTCAAGAACCCTACACCGAGCGTTCGTTCACATTTGACCATCGCCAAGCGCAATGGCCTCAATCCATAGCAAGTTCCTCTCAACTTCAAAACTCAAAACGACAATGCTTTTTTACGGGATGGATTTTTACACTAGGAGCTTCGAGTTTGACCTCCTAGCCCAAAGGACATAGATCTGGATGTATTACGACAGCTCAATGCCGTTTCCGACGGGCGGCTCACCTTGTCAGAATGTTATAGTGCTTACTTTGTGTAGACTATAGTGGGGTAGCCCATAAGGGGTACAACCCAATTAGGGTTAGTACTTGTACCCAACTTCTGCTCAATGCATTCATTCTCGTTCTAGTTTCTAACATGGTATCAGAGCGAAGGTCTCGGGTTCGAATCCCAGTGTGTGCACTTCGGGCATCCCAGTGCGGGGGGGTGTTAGAGGTCCGCTGGTGATCCCCGATTGATCATAGGTGTTGAGATAGTATCGAGACTTAAGCACTTCAAGGAAATTCGTGTAGTACAGTAAAAGTACCGATAGGCTGACGTCAGCAAAGCGCTACGCGCCATAGGATGACGTCAGCACGTAGCTATAGACCTCGCGAAAAGTTACGTACCGTTTCAGAACAAGAAAAGCACAGTACAGTAGGCGAACAGGTACTTTACTCTAGTTATATATTTTGTATGTTTGTCATTTTATAATATATCTGATTTCAGAGACATCGATCCTGAAACGTATCACTACATGGGCTTTTATTAAGTCCAGACAAAGCTTTCATAACATGCTTTAACTCATATAAGACTTCCGCTACGACAGGAAGCTACCATCCTAAGTATTACGATCCTATTCAATCACTTCAAATTCTAACATGGTATTGCGAGCGTCTTAGGATACTACAAGCTTCCAACTACATACTCTACAACTATGTCTGGATCTCCACGGTCCAACAACGGCTCTTCTGTTACGAGCCCATCACGCCCAACAGCGTCTCCAGCTGCTGACAATTCACGTCTGCAGCAACAACATCAACAACAACAATATCAGCAACAACCGATGTACGGCATGCCACTGAGCAATCAGCCTGTACACACAACTGCAGCAGCGTCATCATCGACAGCAGCCGCAGCATCAGCAGCCACAACACCTGCAACTGCAGTCACTGGTTCTTCTAGTCAACCAGGACAACTGTCCAGTTTCGTACCAACTGGACCTTATCAATATCAAGGTGCTTACCAGCCAACGAATCTTCAACAGCGTGTCAATGCTGCCGTCTTGTCACTTCACCAAATGTTTCCAACTCCTATGAGCCTTGATGGTTCCAGTTATCAGCATGGACAGATGCCACAGGGAAGCGACGGGTCGAATAACTCTTTTTCTTTCGTTCCTGCTGGACAAGGACAACAAGCATCACAAGGGTCACAGATGCCATCACTTTATCAGCTGCAATCAGCTGACGGTACCGGAAACTATTTTCCCGCTTCTGCAAACCCAACAAAAATTAAAACGACCGTGCCTTTTAACGGTCAAGACTTCTATACCTGGAGCTTTGAATTTGAGCTTCTTGTTCAGACCGCGGGGTTCTGGCAGTTGTTCGACGGCACAGCACCCTTTTCATCTCACGGGTCACCACTTCAACAGGCCACTTTTCGATCGGCGTCGCTGACTGCATACACAGTTCTCGTTCGCAATCTGACACCGACTGAACAGCTTGGCATTCGTCCTTTTCGTACCAGTGCCGCTCCTGCTGAAGCAGCTTGGTTATACCTGCAAGGGGTTCACATGGCAAAGGACACTGTCAACCAGAGTAAAATTTTGACGCAGCTGTCAAATATACAGATGATAAACGGCGAGAAGGTGACGCAGTATATCAACCGCGCTCGAAATCTGCGTGATCAACTTCAGAAGTGTGGAGGGTACTTCCCCGACGCTATGTTTCACACGGTGCTACTCGCGGGTCTTGGACCAGAATGGCGACAGTGTCGCTCTATTCTTCGGATGCAAGCACAGTTGTCCGAGGGGGCACTCTGTGCCGCTCTCATCGCCGAGCAGCAGGATATGGACCTGCACAACGCTCGAGGAGGGAAAAAGGTGGTAAACAACACAGTCAGTTTTTATTCTAATCCGCGTCACAAACCCGTTTGTTCCTTTTGTCGCAAAGCAGGACATACTATTGATACCTGCTGGTCGAAAGATAAACCATCTTGGAAGCGGACTACACCGAAACATCCCAAAGATTCTTCAGGTGAAGCTGAGAAGCAGGAAGCTGAGAAGCAGGAAGCTGTGAAGCAGAATACTGCGAAGCCGAACTCTGCGAAGCCGCCTACTACACCTGCCAAGACACAAGCGAAAGAAGTTATTAATTGTATGACGTCAGTTTCTACAGTCTACGATCCTGACGCTGAGGAACGTATTCACAATAACTTCAATGATGAACTCAACACGCCCATACCACCCGAGGTCTACGCCAACCTTGCACATACCTTGGAAGGTCCCAACACTTGGTATCTTGACAGTTGTTGCGGGCAGCATATGTGTTCATCAGAAAATCGCTTCGTCATCAATCAGCGTCGTCTTCAGAATCCGTGCGTTGTAACCGTCACCAACAACCAACGTCTTACAGCACACTGGATGGGTAACATCATTCTTGATTCTGTTGAAGAAGACTTCAGTCTTCATCTTAACGATGTACTCCTCGTTCCTCGACTTGGATTCAATCTGATGTCATCAGCACAGCTCATGAGGAATGGCATTACTCTTCTTGGTGAACTAGGCAAGTTTACTTTAACGTATGGAGACAGGAAACTCGGCACGGCGATTGAACATAACGGTGTATTTGTTCTCAACTTCGTACCTGAACGCACCACTGCCGACTCCGAGAATATTCTCTCTCTTGGCCCATGGGAACATCGTGACGACATCGATTACACCGATGATACCGTTCCTCATGATGGAGTTGTACCCACATCTTCAACCACGGCTGCCGCTGTCATGCTGACCTTCGACAACCAAGGCTTAAACGACGTCCAGAACTCCCGAGATTATCTTGCTCACGTTGCTGGTTGGGGAGATACGACGAATATGCCCACGGGTGAAGGCACTTGGGGGGCACAGGAACTTGACAAGACTACTTGGGGAGAAACACCTGCTGATCGTGATCAACGTCTTCTCAGAGAAGCAGAGCAGCGTGTCGCTGACATGGAAGTTCTCGACTCCGGACGACTTGTCGGTGTTGAACCTAAACCTGCAGCATCAGATCAAGAGAGCGGGGAATTAGTTCTTTCACTAGGCGAATCCATCGACGTTGAAATCAAAATTCCGCCACCTAACCTTACCAGGTTTATTCCGCCTGTCACAGATCATGTTCACGCCGACGGTCATCGGTTGCTGTTGTCTTTCTTCGCTAACGCCGACTATTATATGCGCGCACAAGGACACAAAGAAACTGCAGACATCTGGCATAAGCGTCTTGGTCATCCGTCGCAGTCTACGCTCAACAACACAATCAAAGCAGCTGTTCTTGACAAGAATTCTCTTCTCTTACCTGGCGGCCTCGAAATGAAACCGGTTAATCGTCCATCACCCTGCTTGATCTGCCCAGCAGCAAATCTACCGCACGAACCGTACCCGACTCATTTTCCTGGCGCTGAGGATTATCGATTGATGGAAAAAGTTTACAGCGATATTTTAAACTTACCTGCGGAGGGTTTCAACGGCGAGAAATACGTTATCACGTCCACTGAAGCTTCTACTCGATACGTCTGGACTGGTAACATGACTAACCGTTTTCTTGCTTTCACAGCGTTTCAGACATGGCTACCTCTCGCAGAACGCGAGTCTGACACAAAACTCAAAAGCTTCCAGTGTGACGGAGCTGGGGAATATCGCAGCCTCGAGTTTACAGCGTACCTGCAAGAACGAGGCATACGGCGCCTGTTCTCACTTCCTCATGCTCACCAGCAGAGCGGTGTAGCTGAACGCCTCAATCGTACCTTGCAAGAAAAGATGCGAGCACTACTCGCACAGTCTCAACTCGGCCCACTCTACTGGCCCTTCGCAATGGACCACGCAACTCTGTTGCACAACCTCCTGTCTTCATCGGCTTTACCAAAAAACGCATCACCTCACTTGTTGTGGACAGGAAAGTTGGGCACTATGAAACTTCTTCGAGTTTTTGGGTGTGTTGTGCAATATCGTCCTTCCACCGCTCCGCTTGGAAAGTTCGATCAACGTGCTAAGTGGGGTCTTCATCTCGGTCTTGAGAAGCAGTTTTCTGCCTGGCGTATTCTGGATTATCGCAGTCGAATTTTAATTCCTGCCCGCGACTGTATTTTCTACGAAAATCTGACCCTTCCTGTCTTCGAACAGTATCTCGCCACGCAGCGTGACCCTGCTACACTCTTCCACGGTGTTCGTT